>PVKN010025342.1:0-14154 GCA_004027915.1 Capromys pilorides | reverse complement strand
AGGAAGGAAAGGTTTATTTAGCTCACAGTTGCTGGAGGTTTCAGTCCATATTCGGCCGGCCCAAGGCTGAGTGGAACAGGGCAGAGGGCATCCAGTTCATGGCAGCAGGACAACAACTCACTGGAGCAGAGAGTAACAGCCCTTTAAAAAGTCTCTTTGTGCTCAGTCACTCTGCCGTGGGCCCGTTGTGCCCTAGGGTGGAACCAATCATACCCCAGGATGGGCCCCTGATCCCGCTCTAAGGAGGAGCCAATCATATCCTAGGCAGGCCCACGTCATGCTCCAGGGAGGAACCAATTGTAACACATAATCCTAGTGGATCATGACTCATGTCTCAAATTCTAGTAGTCCCCGCCCCATGATTGCATGAGGCTTTGGGGGGACAACTAGACATAAACCATAACAACATTTAAGTCTGAATTGATGTCCATTGGTTCCCACACAGACATAAGAGCAGAAGGGGATGGAAATTAAGGGACATAGGAACAGGTTCCCCACACCATCTGTTCGCTTTGTGTTGGTTTGGAGACTATGTCTCCTCTGTGGCCCAGTCGGCAAGAACCCACAATCCTCCCCTTAGTCCCTGACAGACTGGGCCTATATAGTCTGAGCCACCATGCCTGCTTCCCAACTTCTTCCTCCACAACTCCCTACTCAAGCCATCACCCTGGCAGGTTGCCCTGTTCTCCTATGTGCTCCCACTGTGCCGTCAGGAGTTAATCCTCTAAGTCCTCTCAGGAAGTTAGCTGAAAGCTCCTCCACTGCCTTTGCAGCCAGTCCTCCACAAGGCAGTGATGTGCCTCTCCTCAAAGAGGCCAAAAATCTTTGGGATCCAAACCTGAGATTGCACAGCAAGAGGGAGGAGACCCACATGTCATTCAGGCCTCTGCCAACAGGAGAAGTGGTCTCTAGACTTCAGAGAGTGGTGTGCACACAGTATTTAGACAGAAGTGACAAGACCCTGCTATCTCCCACCCCTCTTGCCCTCTTCGTTATGACTTGCTTCCCTTCTCACCATGGGAATCAATGGCCAGAGAACACAGACTGATTTTCTCTTGGCCACAAAGACTAAAACTCTGTAGGATTTCAGCCATCTCTTCCTCAAGCCTTGGGATTGAAAGCTTGTCTTTGAGGTGAGAAGCCACAAGGGCAGGGCTCTGCAGACTCTGCGTGTGTGTGTGTGTGTGTGTGTGTGTGTGTGTGTGTGTGTGAATACATATTTGTCTTGTATTACTTACACACGTGCCTCTTCCTCTTCTTATCTTTTCTTTGTTTCCTTCTGAAGCCTCAGGAGAAAAAAGAGCCTGAAGCTATAATTCAATCCCTCCATGGCAACCCCTGACTCCAGCAGGGACTGCTCCAATACAAAGCAGTCCCACGTTAAAGTGGATGCAGAGGAGACCCCCACAGGGGGTGATCTCCCTGCCTCCCAGGCAAAGACTTCATATGGAACTTACACCTGGTACCCTGCTACCACTGTCTGCACCACAGGAGGCACTCAGTGTTCTTCATTCAACTACCTCCCTCTGGAAGGTGCAGAAGAGCCTCAAGGCTGCTCAGTGGAGAAAGCTGACACTGAGGTCCACGAACCGTGGATGTCGCTAGACACCATTGTGCTTGAAGAGGACGAGTCCTCTGACTCTGAGAGTGAGGGTGCTGGTGGTGACAAGGTGCCCGCTTACAAACCACCACATGAGCCCGATATGCTGCACCGAGTGCCCCGAGTGTTCAACCGCGATGGCTGGCATGTGGTTTAGCTCGTCAGTCCTGAACCGGAGAACAGTGAAGACCAGGATAATGAGGAGAAGCAGAGTTCAGACAGTGAGAGCAGTGAGGAGTGGAAGCAGTGGGAAGCTGCAAACCAGGAGGGCACTCAGACACCACCAGCCGATCCATACCATCGGCTCCTGCAAATCATGGGGAATCAGGAAACAACGAATGAAGAGGAAGTGGAGCTCGAGGACACTGAGCTGAGTGACATTATCTATGGGCCCCTGGAGATGAAAGAAAAAGCGCAGGACAGCGACCAAGCCAGTGCCCTCCTGTGCCAGGAAGCACCTGCCATAGATTCCCAGCTGGGAGGCAGCTGCCCTCCTCCACCACCTCAAAGCGCTCAGGAGGAAGACCCTCCTCTGCCAGCTCAGGGCCCTGGGGAGGAAGACCCTACTCCATCACCTCAAAGCCCTCAGAAGAAAGACCCTCCTCAGTCAGCTCAGGGCTCTCACAAGGAAGACCCTGCTCAGCCAGCTCAGGGGCCTCCGGAGGAAGACCACACCCTGGGGGACCTGCTCCTGTGCACGCAGCACCCAGAGATGCAGGACATATTCCTGGAGGATGAGCCTGCTGAGGTGAGCATGGCTAGGCTCCCAGGAGAGGACCGGACACCCCTTGAGGTGCTAGATCAGACAGCTTGTGGCTACACTGCCTTCTGTGATGCAGGGCTGGACCGTGACTGGTGACAGGATGGGCAGGGCAGAAGGGGGACAGGAAGTCACGAGACACAGGGAAAACACCCCTGAGCACTGAGAGAGAAATGGAGGTTAGGGAGAAAGGCCAGACCCAAGCAATGTGTCCTCCCAAAAAGACTGTTTTAGGGTCTCTGCTTCAGTGTTGATTGGGAAACTGGGCACTTGTGGTTGGGCTAGTTCTACTAAAGAGTTCCCACAGCAGGGGACACTGGCAGCAGGTGGGGATATCCCATCCATCTAACTCACCCGCTTTTCCCAGCACATGCCAGACAGCAGCACGAAGGAGTGCTCCAGACCCTCAGAGGAGAACAGCAAGTCTGTCACACACCTCCTGTATCAACTGGAGAAAGACCTTCCGTTGGCTCCAGAAAAGAGTCCTGAGTTGTTTTCCAGTGCAGGGTGAGGGGTAGCAGTTTGCGGAGAAAGAAAGACGCCCCAACTTCTGGCCTCAGCCACCACCACTGAGAGCTCAACCATTTTGAGCCCTTATGCAGTGCGACCTTCCCAGTTTTACCATTCCCGTGTGCCCACATTCCCACTTTCCCACATTCCCACATTCCTCCTGCATTCCTGTATTCCCGTGGTCCTTACTCCTCCTGTAATAAAGTGAAGGGCTTAGGGAGAGGGGAGGGCAGGAGCGGGTATCCCCATAGTTATCAATAAATACTTTTTTGTGTTCCCCTTGCCTGCTTCTTGCAGCACACTCATGGACACTGCAGAAAGCTGCCCTGCTGGGCAGGACTGGGATTCGATCTCTGTGACCTGTAGAAGGCCTGTGCTTCCTGAAGAGCAGGCCTGGGCTGCTCTCCTCTCATCCCTGCTTCCCAGGTGTTCTTCAAGGTCACCAACTTCATCTGGAGCAGGTCTCATCCTGCTTGGTCACTAACTCACAGGCCCATGATTGGAAAGCAGCAGTGTTGCCAGCACCACACGCCCACCAGGGCGGCACACTTGGAATGATCTTACAGGGCTGGCCCAGTCACTCTGGAGGCAGCGCTGGTTAACAGAATCTGTGGCAGGCAGAAAGCAGCTGTCATGGTCCTGGGGCACCAGGCTTCTAAAGCATCTCGGTGACTCTGGACATTCCAGCATTTGGGAGGCTGAGACAGGAGGCCCAGGAGTAGGAGGCCAGCCTGAGTTAGCATGAGACCCTGGCCAATGTGACTGGTGGTGCAAGCCCTGGGGCAGCAGGGCAGGTGGCAGCAGGGCCAGCAGGGTGGGCGCAGCAGGGCAACTCAGGCACTGTGAACACAGGAAGGCAGGGCTGAGGTGGCAGCTGTGGCAGAGTAGCAGGTCTCAGACCCAGTCTGTTCCTTTCAGTGGTAGTAGTGATCACCTGTCTCCTTTTGCCTCCAACTTATCTTTTGTTACTTCTTGATGCTTCATTCTCATGTGCCCATTAAAAAATTCCTAACTATCACAGAATCATCAGAAATAGCATAAAGCTAAGAAATTTTGAATTAGCTCTTTTTTATAAAAAATGTATACATTCCCCATGTTCTACCACCACAAAGCAATGTTAGTGGTATTTTATGAATGGAGCATAAAGATATTGGAGCTCACGTATCAAGCCTATAGTCTATGCAACATGCAGAACATCCTTGTTTCAGTCACTACCAGGGCTCTTTACAAAGCATCAGTCAGCTTCAGGACTTGCAACTCTGTGCTCATATTTACCTGGAATCCTAAAATACATGTGCCTGTGCTGTTGTGTCACTTGTCATTGTGTTTGAGACGTCTGTTATGTTGTGGAGTATAGTGGCACTTTGTTCAAATTGTAAGTAATATTCTCTTGCATATATATATAATTACTTTTTAAATTCAATTTATGTTGTATGGACAGTTGGATAATGTCTAGTTTATAATTACTCTAATGAATACTGTTATAAATATTCATTCATTTGTTTAGTATACAACATTTATCATTTTACAACATTGCTTACTGAAACTACTGTGAATATATTTGGCAAAACTGGATCATTATATTCCTCTATATATGAAAGTCAATTTAAAATGGATGAAATAACTTAGCCTAAAACCAGAAATTAGAAAACTCCTGTAAAATATATAGGTGAAATTTTTCACATCACTGCTTTTGACAATGATTTGATTGATACTACACCAAAATCATAGGCAAAAATAAACAAGAGAACTACATCTACCTAAAAGGCCAATACATGGTGGTGGAATAAAGGAAATGCAAGGCCGTGTGCCAGTGGGAGGACAGCAGTCGCCAGCCAGGCCTCTGGGGCCAGTTACTGTGCAGGATAGAGAAGGAACTCCCTCTGTGGATAGATTTTTCTCAAAATAATTTTTGACTGTAGAGATAAAAAACTAACATCTTAAAGAAATGAAAAACAATAAACAAAGCTTAGGGTGGGTTGTAGTCTGTCATTTAGGGATTTCAGAAAATTAGAATTTAAAGGGCAGTGACAGCTTATCCTGATTGATGTTTCCGCCCTTACTTGAGACAGCTTATCCTGATTGATGTCTCTGCCCTTACTTGAGACATTGGTGATTATCTCCTCTCCTCTCTGTAATCCTTCTATTGTATGACCTAAATAAATGGAAGAAGCTTCTGAGGTTCTGGGCTCACTTTGAGAGAGACAGATCTCAGCGAGTCCTCTGAACTACCTTCATCAGATCCTCTCGTCATTTCTTTCAGCACCAACACACATGACATACAACAAGTGGCGCCCAACGTGGGGAGTGGAAGACAACCAGGGGTGAGTTTGGAGAGGCCTGATCAAGAGGGAAATGTATGCCCAGAGTAGGTGAGACCACCAGCAATAGCTCAATGGGAAATGCCGCTTCAATAGAGAATGAGTATGTCCATCTTATAGAGACATTACTCAAAGGAGCGGGGCCAAAGGTGAAACCAAAGAGTTTCAAAGAATTATTTTTCTTTATAAAAAGACATTGTTGTTGGTTTCAATCTAAGGGAAAGGCTGACCTAAACTTAAAAATTTGGAAGCAGGTTATGAAAGCTCTGTGCAGAGCACAACAGCAAGGAGAACCTATTCCTATAAGCATATGGTCTTTGTGTAACTTTATTTCTGTGACTTTGGAACCCCTGTAGTCTAACTCTGAAGAATGGAGTCTGCAGTCGATTCCTCAGACTTAGGAAGGCAGTCTTACAAGGGATTCAATTGTTGAGGACTCTACAGAACATGAAGGCAGTATCACATCTCTTAATTTGTGCTTGTTGGGTAAATAATCTAAATCAAAGAATCAGAAAGTAAAACAAACATTTCCAGCTCTTCAACCTCTGTCCTCTGATTCCAAGGACTTTCCGGATGTTCAGGGGAATGGGTTGGAGAAAGAGGCAGACAACCGGGAGTTATCCCGTCATATGGAACATTTGACATAATTGATATCCAAATTGGTGGAGCAACCGGATGTTTCAAGTCCACCTTCAATGTTTGCTAAAACTCAACCTCTGCCTCCTCCCCCAACTAATCCCTCTGCTCCTCCATATGAGCATAAGCAACCTATCTCGGCTGTTGGACCTAGAAGCGCAGTGACTCAAGCTTTATTCACATTAAATTTCTTAAATCAACTGCCAGATGGATCTTCTGCAGCAGACCATCATTGGACAAAGGAAGTTAATGTTCCTTTGCAACAGCCTGTCTTCTTTCTAAATGATATTGATCAATGGGTTCCAGGAGTTATCCAGAGATGGGGAAGAGGTTTGGCTTGTGTTATTACAGATACTGGAGAAATAATTTGGGTACCAGCTTAACGAATAAAACCCAGAAAATGAGTAAGTGTAAAACATTCTGATACAAAATCTCCTATTGATGAAAAAACTCACTTGATATTTTATAGGACACCAATAAATTAATTTCCTGTAATTAGAACTGGGAGAAAACCAGGGAGAGAAAACAAAAGAGATTAAAAAGAAATAGCTGCCTTGTTGCAGTCTCAAAAATAAATTCAAATGTCTGATTCTCTTTGCTCCAAGAAGAGCTCAACAATGATAAAGTTCACCTGCTGTGGCTGTTGGAAGCCAGGCCAGAATAAGAGGGATTATCTCAAGAGGCCCACAAGCCATGCCCTGACTGCCAAGGCAGTCACTAGAAATGAGACTGCACTCTGAGGTGGAGGCCTCAGAGCTCAGACTCAGCTTCCCAGATGGTCCAGTAGGGCACTGGGCCTGCCTGCTCCCTCTGACTGGACAGTCTCTGTCATCCCCAAGGAGGAGCACTGAGAAATCCTGACCAAAAGAAAACCCAGCCTATTGCTGGACATTGGCACAGATCTCTTTGTTTTTCTCTAACCCTGACTTTCCTCTCAATCATTATACCTCAAAAGAAACAGACTTTAGAAGACATCTTGCTTTAGCTATAACTGAGATAGGTTAGTTATTAATCCAATTTACACTAAGACTAGTTTTTACAAATATAATATTTTATAAGCTTGAGTTCAACAATATACAAATAAAACTAGTTTGTAGATGTCATTGTTCTCTCACAACTTGCCCATTACTGTTGGTAAAAATCATTTCAGCTATATTCATAATTATTCCACTGATGTTATTTAGCCCATGTTTGTTTAATAATTTCTTTGACTTTATCGTCTCCAGATTTAAAGTGATTCCACCTACCCAAGAAAAATGCCTGGTATCTCTTAAGAGTCTTTAGGTAGAATCTCTGGAGAGTATCTCTGACTGCCGATTCCCAGCTACGACCCCTTTCAGCCTGAAGAAGCCAGAGCAATCATCGCCCATATTTCCCTCACAGCAGTTGAGGTTACTTCTTCAGAGGGGGGAACAATGCAGACAGCTGAGTTAGACAAAAATATTATAGGTAGTCAGACAGGGCTAGGCCCTCAAAGGAGATAACACAGAAGGCAAGATAGTAACTATGGGAAGGGATGAATACTCCCACTATGGGCCAGACCTAAACATCAAAAGTCAAACAAATGATCATCACCCTAAGGGAACCAGAAGAATATATCATTTGGAGCCATCTGTTTTACTGTCATTTCTGGTAAATATATGGAAAAAGTCTAGTAAAAAATAACACTGAGGTAAAGGAAGAAAAAGGGGACGTTTTCTTCTCCAAGGAAAGGATTTCAAAGGTATAGCTGCTAAGAAAATGTTTCTACTGCCAGATCTGCCATCCTGCCATAATACCAATGTTGCTTATCCTAATGATTAAGATACACTGGGAAATCTGTAAGAGGAGAGGCAGCCTGGGAATTGGTTAACACTTTCAATGGAAGTGTCAGATTGGAGCTTTATGGCTCTACCCAGATGGCAGAAGGAAAGAAATTAAGATGGGAATACCTCATTATTTAAAGGGAACACAACTCATTCTACTCAGCTTTAATTTTTCTAGAGATAATATCTATATTCTCAGGACAAGGACCAGAATTTGACTTCCAATACAACTATGTCACCCATGGCAAGACTCTCCTTCCATGATGCTGTTCCAATGTTTACTGGAGATGTTAAAGAAGAGAACAAAAGGCAAGCTGAACTCATGATGGGCCTTCACATTCACAGCTGCTACAGCCAAAGTAACATTGAGCCAAGGTGTACAGACTGTTCATTTTTTGCAGCAATGGCACAGGATTTAAAACAATTATGGACTTCTCAAAGACATGCAGACTCGGAGTTAAATACTAAAATAAGTGGTTTGAAACAAGCTGCTGTTGTGTTGGAAGGACAAACTGTTATTCTACAATGTCAACCTTGTTCAGAATGTGATTGGAATACTTCATTTTGTATAACTGTAATCTCATGAAACCAAACTTGATCTGTTACAAAGTATCTCTCATGGCATTGAAAACTTTGATCCTTTTCATGTTATCTTATGATTCAGTGGAAATGTAGTAAGAGATTTGTGAATATTGTCTCTGTACTATTTGTATATCCTGTTTAGTTTAGCAATGATGATCGATCCAGCAACAAGCTATGGATCAAAAGTCTGCAATTCTCACCCTAATGCTTCAAAAAATTATTTTTCAAGCATTTAATAGCAAAAGTGGGGGATATATAGAGATAAAAGAAATAACATCTTAAAGAAACAAAGAACAATAAACAAAGCTTAGGATGAGTTGTAGTCTGTCATTTAGGGATTTCAGAAAATTAGAATTTAAAGGGCAGTGACAGCTTATCCTGATTGAAGTCTCCACCCTTACTTGAGACATTGGTGATTATCTCCTCTCCTCCCTGTCATCCTGTTGTATGACCTAAATAAAAGGAACAAGCTTCTGAGGTTCTGGGCTCACTTCGAGAGAGACAGATCTCAGCGAGTCCTCTGAACTACCTTCATCAGGTCTTCTCTTCGTTGGGTCTTCTCTTTGTTTCTTTCAGCACCAACACACAGGACATGCAACATTTGACCTTTAAGATATTCTCAAAGATATTTTGGGCATGTAAAATAGTTGAAAATGTTTACCTTGAAGTAGAATTGTAGACTTCACATCAGAGATTTTTGTTGTTAGGAAAGAATTCATACATACGCACACACACAATGAAATTTAAAGCATTTCTACTTAAATGCTTCAACAATCAAGTCAGAAGAATTCAAGCAAGAAGTTATCTCTTCAGTTCTTTAAACAAATTAGATCAGAGTACAAGGTCTCAAGTTTGATACCCAGTACTGCAAAAAAAAGTCTTTAATTATGTGATTTATATAATATACAACCAGAAAATGCTTATATACAATGTGTTAAATGGTCTTTTGAAACTTTCTAAACTTTAGCTGATAACATGTGATTAATTTTGCACTGCTATGAGGAGCATGATGAAATTTCACACTTGCCTATTCTGTCTTCTTCAACCACATGAACGACCCTTTATCTACAGTTACTTGCAGTGTAGAAACATCTTCCTTTAATGATCTTAAAGATACTTCATCTTTCAGACTGACTCTCACAGTGCTGCAATGCTTGTGTTCGAGGTATCATTATGTTCTAGCCCGATTCCATGTCACAGCGCCAGTGTTCAGCCTACTTTATGTAATCACATATGTATCATTATCTCTTACAATCATTAGAAGAATAAGGGAGAGGAATATACAATAAGATATTTTGAGACAAACAAGTAAACCAGATTCACAGCTATCTTGTGAACATATATTTTATTATCATTTCTTTTTATTATTGGTTGTTGTGCTAAATTATAGGTCAGGATTCAAAGTTTCCAAGGCACCCTGCCCCCAAACTCTCTCCCCTTTGATGTCTTGCAGAGACAAACCCTAAACTGCCAAACAGGTTCACCTGACTTTAAACTGGGCAAGCAACCAGAGAAACTCTCCTTTTTTAGCGCTGCAAGTCCCCCACAGATCAGGTGGCCCTGCCAAGATTAGCTCTCCCTCAGCTGTTTCAGCTCACAATTACCCTCTCCACTCCTGAAGAACCCTTGCCTCTTTCATTGCTGTCTTGGTCCACTAGACAGCCAGCCTGTTTGTTGCCCCAGTACATCTTCTACCCGCATCAGAATGCCTAGCCTGTGGTTGATTGTATGGGTTCATACCTAACACTTGGTGCTGAAAACCAGGGAGGGATGCCAAGGCATCTGCTGATCCCTACCAACGAGTGCCTTCCCCGGTCCACTGCCAGCCCTTTTGAGTGGACTGCAAGCTTAGATCTTCCTTACTGACCTAAACATCTAAAACTGTATGGTTTATGTCTAGTTGCCCCCGGCCCCAAAGCCTTATGCAATCAGAGGGCGAGGACTTCTAGAGTTTGAGACTTGACTCATGATCCACTAGGATTATGTGTTTTAGTACTGATGGGATTATGGGTCTAAGTCCTTCTGGCATTACAAGTGTGGCCTAAGGTGGATAGACTGAGGCAGAGATCCTGAATGCAATATAAAGAGAGATAGACTGACCCTGTTGCTCTCTGCTGCCCTGGATCGTCAGTTGCCTCTGTCAGGATTGTTGTAGTTCCACCAGCATGAACTGGATGCTCTCTGCCCTGTTCCACTCAGCCTTGGACAGCTGAATATGGACTGAAACCTCCAGTAACTATGAGATAAATAAACCTTTCCTTCCCTCATTTTGAGTGTTGGGTATTTGTCCCAGCAACGAGTAAAAAGTAACTAAAACATTGCCTCATTGCTTATTAAACCCATCTTAAAGACAAACCTCTCTCATTGTCCAACTTGCTTGAGGGAAGAAAAAAAGAGGTCTATGTTTCCCTGGGGATGTACTGCCTGCAGTTGACACCTTCTTTCAATTTATCAACAGTGAATGTCTCCAAGGCTCCCTTCTTCCCAATTTTAGCTCAAATGAGATCCCTCTCCACACTTTCATTTTCTCTTTCCTTCTCTACGTATCTTGAAGAAAAATGTCGATCTGGCCTGGTAAAGTCATGTCAATACGCCAAGCTGCTCCTTTCTGTCACTCAGCCTCTTCTCTAGGACACCTGTTCAGAAGGCTTTGGGTCCACTTTCTTTTCAGGACTCCTGCAATGCAATTGTCACCTTCAGCCTCCTTTCACTTTTCCTCCCCTTAGTCTGTCTACTCCCTCTCAGAACTATTTTTTTGTTCTAGATTGTCTTAAGTCTGTCCTTAGAGGCTCCGTAGGCTTCTCCAACCTCAAAGTCAAATGCTTAGTTTTTCTGTGCCAAATAGCCTGGCCACGATATAAGTTCAACAGTGAGACTATCCGGCTCCCCAGGAACTATTGATTATAGCATCTTCATTAAGTTAGATAACTTTTGTTCTAATCGAGAAATAGACCAAGGTACACTATATCCTCACTGCTTTTTCCCTCTGCAATCATCCTGAGCTCTGATCACCCCTATACTCTGCCCCATAGGGCCACAGCCTCCAGAGCCACCACCCTCTCTGCAGCTGCTGCTGCAGGCCACCACTGGAACTGCCACCATCTGGCCTGCAGCATCCACTCCTGCAACAGATGCTCCTTCACCTTCCAACCTCTCAACTTTCAGGGCCTAGAGAGATGTCTTACTCTCTTTGCTCCCTTTCCCCCGCCTTTTCTCACCACTGCCTTCTGGTTACAAGAAAACAACTAGTAACACATTTTCCTCCCGAATGGCATGTGCGCCTCCCTCTGCTATCGAGCTGACTGTAGGATACCAGCCCATCCATCCTACCATTCAAGTTGAGCCTGCTGCTTACTCTCACTCCCCATACCCCTCAGCCACCTTGGTAGATAGTCTCCTATTATAAGCACAGCAAAGAACACCTAAATCATAGATTCCTGCCCCTCATTTTACAGCATTCCTGTAGGTCTGCAAATCCAGGTCTTGTGAGTTGTCAGTGCTCCTCTATTGTACTGTGCCTAATCCCTGTACTCTTTTCAGTTTGCTTGCTCCCACTCAAACTTGGTAACTATAAATAAGTTTATAAATTTTTCAAATTCTTCATATAAGAGATCTGTTCTAATCGATCTATAATAATTCTGACTAGTCTCTCATAATTGCAAACTTAAAGCATGCTTTCTCCCGAGTTACCAGCTGTTCTAAATAACATCAAAATTTATTTACAATTAAACAAAATCATTAAAATGGGAAGAGATTGTTGGGCAGGACTCTTGATTGGTGGATAGAGGGTGTCAACCTTTGTTCATCAGTGGAGAATCCCCAATAATCTTAGAAGACACCCCCAATAATTTGGTAGTTAAAAGCAAAAAAATTAAAATAAGATTTTTTTCATAAAAGGTGCTGCATTAAATATATTCATGCCTTTATCTTATGCTTTAGATATTTATAAGAGGTTCATATCAAGCCAACATGAGGTCATCAGTTAAATGATAATTTTTTCATCATCTGTTATGACTGTTAAGCAACACCACTACATATGACTGTTGATATCAATTGTCCTCTGTAAAAGTTTAACTACTATCTGTTAACATTCTACAGTAATTTTACTGCTGAAATGTCCATGAACAGTTCTCTGGCCACGCTTTTTATTTCAAGATGATTGATGCTCAGATAAAATTCTGATAATTAGGTACTAACATAGATCCAGATTCTCCTGAAAAAAAAAAAAAAAGTGTGAGTAATTCCTATTTCATATCCTGATCTGCTTTTTACTTTCACACCAAGCAAAAAAGACAGTCTCAGCCCTCAAACCCCCAGGTAAACCTGCTTAATCTGACTTTCCATGTCTTCACTAATAGAGACCAAAATTAACTATACACAAGTGCCAACTTTTGGGTGTGACACTTGGAACTCCCATCAAAGTAGGACCTTAGCAAGATAATTCTAGGCCTAAACAAAGCTGCCACTTGAGCTCTTCCTGCAAATGTGACAAAAAAGGACACTGGGCACAAGCCTGCCCTACCTTACAGCCACCACTGTTCCATCTACAAGCTCAAAGGTCACCAGATATGCAACAGCCCTGTTTGCCAGAGTGGGTAAATCACCCAGTTCCTACCCTCACAGGAAAATCTGGCACAGTCAGACCCATCAATATTTGACCTGCTTGGTGTTGCTGCTGAAGAGAAAGAATGGAGCTTGAGGTCCAAGGTCCACACCAGGGTGTCTCTGTCAGAGTTCCAGGTCATGCTGGACATCTCCTGTAAAAAAACAAACAAACAAACAAACAAACACTCTTTTCTTGCTGACACAGACACCAGGTATAGTGTTCTTCTTGAGTTCTAAAGTCGTTATATTAGATCCATAGTCTCTGTGGTGGGTGTTGATGATCGAACTACACACAGCCTTCAGACAGGCCCACTCCCTGCTAACTCCAGACACCGTTCTTCACTCATAATTCCCTGGTAAACCCAACCTACCCCATACCTCTCATGGAGGAGATCTCATCCAAAAGCTTCATGTTTCACCTCTCTCTCCACAGTTCTCATCCTAAAAACCTAATCTCAACACCCAGCTAGCTCCTTCCTCCCCCTTCCCTTATTGGCCACATACTCTGAAACACTTCCAGTCCCACTCACACTACACATGCTATTCCTTGTCTAGCAGATGCTTCCCATGTGCCTTACACAGAGGCAGTCTCTTCCCAAGTATTCACTAGTAGATGCTTAATAAAAGCTTATGCCATTAAATGAAATGAATCTGCAGTCCCATTCCATACAGACATGGTGAGATTACACACTGTCTTTATATCTTCAACAGAGAAAGTGAGAAGGTCCTGAGTTTAAAGAAGTTTAAAGGAGAGAATTTTATTATTTCTCAGCTAAAGAATAAACAAGTCTCTAATAATTTAAGAGAAAGGACACACAGAGAGAAAGGATGAGTTTTTAAATGGCAAAAGAACTAGAAAGGATTTTATAAATACTTCAGAAAAGAAAAAGATAAGCCACTAAGAAAAAAAAGTGGGCCTTCTAACAAATGAGTTTGAAAAGCACATTAACAATAAATGAGAACAGCTAAAATACTGAACTCCCCTTTTGCAAGAGAAAATGAGGGGAAGTCACTTAGATTCTTAGCAAGTAATAAAAACCCTGCAAAATACTTAATAGGGAGAGGGATCTAATTCATCATTTCTAAATAGACAGCCCACAACCCTCTCCAGGTGACTCCCAGGGAACAGGTGAAGCTTATTCTGCTTCTGAAAACTCTGTTCCTGACAGCACCACTGCACCAGGTAGGCAAGGCTGAGAGGCACTGTGGAACTCAAACAGGATCTGGCCGTGTTCTCACGATAGCAACTGTCAATCAGCGAGCTCTGTGAGTTGGGTTCCATCGTAGTTGAACCACTGACTACCTGCCTAATCTTTTTTTTTTTTTTTTTTTTTT
>PVKN010025341.1:0-14160 GCA_004027915.1 Capromys pilorides | reverse complement strand
GGTCACACAGAAAATGAGAGGCAGTAGAGCTGGATTTTACCAACCAATTAGGCGTAGGTCCTGACTTTTACAAATTTAAGATTTAGGTTGGGAGATAAGACATACATTTTAAACAACTGATATATTTATAAAAACATATATTTATAAAAATATATTTATAAAAATTTAAGTGCAAAAAAACAAAGGAAAGTGGCCTGATAGCTCAGTGGACTAAAGTGCCTGCTTAGGCAAAGTGCAACATCCGGAACCCTGGCGTGTTGTGCAAGCCCCACCCTGAGGTGCACTGAGAAAGTGACTGAGACTGAGTGTTATGGCGCACGCCTGTAATCCCAGCTCTTGGGAGGCTGTAAACAGGCAGATCACTACGAGTCCAACCTAGTAGTCTGACCCTGAACATTCTGTAGAGTCATCCCTAAAATACAAAAAAAAAAAAAAAAAAAAACAAAACCATAAGATTAACATCCAAGAGGACTGCAGAGAAAGAAACTGGAAAGGAATGACACTTCCCTGAGTATTTCTTGTACAATTCTGACTTTTGGAAGTATGTTCCTACACTATATATTTAAAAATTAAACTAATATGGGGGATAGTAAATAAATCATAAATTCTTTTTTGGTTGATTTTTAAAGCAGTGTGTACACAGAGCAATGCAACTATTTTATGTGTTTATGATTAAAGAGATGTGTTAATTAGGAAGTAAGATTCTTGCTGCAGAAGGGAGAAACAAATGTTTAACAGGGGAATGCACGGGAAAACATTATAGAAATGGATTAGGGTTGAGGAGATAGCTCAGTGGCATAAGCGCTTGCCTGGCAAATGCAAGGTCCTGAGTTCGATTCCTAGCTACTTCCACCCCTCAAAAGAAATAAAACTGTAGTTACCAGTCTGAACTGCTATTTCTAAAATGTGTATATGTGTACACGCAAGCATTCTTATCTATCTATATATATACACATATGTGTATGAATACACACACACACATACACAAATGCATGTACATGAATATATTTCCTTGTTTTGCTAAGACTAGAAGCAAAAATACTCCAGTAGCAATGAAGACACCTAGTCCCCTGGTCTTGACCTGTAATACTACAAAGAAATTATGTTTCTTAAAGGAATACTAATTCTAGGGCTGAGACACAGAGTGTACAAAATGAGTGAGTAGTATCTTGTTATGCTGAAATATAAGGGAGCACCCTAAATGATGGAGACACATCACAGAGAAGCAGCCTAAAGGACAATCTGAGTATCAAAAGAGTCAAGGACAGTGATACATTAACCACTAAGGAAAAAGAAATCCACAAACATCATACGAGCAACAGACAAAAAAGGGGAGAAAGCTCTTGACTAGAGCAGAATGCTGACAGCCAACTGGTAAAGGGGGTGGGTGAGTGCTGAGCTTGAAAAACCTCATTTTGTAGTCTTCATAGTAAAGACTGATGCAACAAGAATCATCAACAGAAGCTAAATTTAGGAAGGAAATTATGATGAGTAGGAGGATTATTTGTTGGATCTTAAAGTCTCCACCGAAAGCTGCTAGTAACAAGGGAAAAGGAATCGTAATTCTAGATCTAGAGAGAAACCACACAACACAGCACCAACTCAGAGCAGTGGCTGTCAAGTGCCTTTCAACATGTGCTCCTAGATACACCAGGCCATCACTGATGGAGCCACGGGCCCAGGAATACATAACGTGACTTTACCACAACAGAGGACTGGACAAACCTCCAAAATAAGCAATGTTCTATTATTCTAAGTGGATTGGGGGTCCTCAAAAAACAGCAATGCTATAGAAGAAAGGCTGAGGAACTACTCTATATTTAAAAAAAAAAAAATCTAAAAGTACATGATAACTAAATGCAATTTATGGTTCCAGTGTTAAGAGGAAAACAACTGATATAAAAGACACTGTCATTGAGTCAAATGAAAAAACTGGAAAATGGACACAGATTTAATAAAAGTAATGGCATTAACTTTAAACTTACTGAACTATATACTGAGGTTGTGCAAAAGCCACATGCTTAGAAGATGCTCGAATATTAAGAGTTAAGTAACACAACACTCGTAACTTACCCTTAAATGACTACGTGTGGGTATCTGTCCACATATACACCCAGAACACATGCGCCAGCACAAGTGATTAGACAAATGAAGCAACGTGAGTTTGCATAAAAAGTACCTGAATGTTGTTTGTACCATTTATGCAACTTCCAAGGTTGATTTATTTCTAGATTACAGCATTTCCATGTGGCATGAGAGATTGGGAAGAAACACAAAAGCAGGAATTCCATGCCCTGGGCTATGGGAGAGGAGTTACTACACTGACAGCACACAGGCTACCAGATCGCTCTGACCAGGAAGCAGTATACACTGCTGCTCTAATCTGAAATATTCTCAAGGCTGAGAGAAGTGGATGGAGGCAGGAAGCAATCCACCCCTGGTCAATAATACTTCACGGGCAGGCAATGGTTCCTACGCTAGGTAAGCACTACTATGGAAACAGGCCCTCCCTACACACGCCGAGCTTTGGTAGAAATCTCTCCTGTTCCAGATGTAATATACAGCTCAGCAGCCAACACCAAAGACCACGGCTGGGGCCACTGCACTCTCATTTCCACATACCGGCTGCTAACTATTTGAGTCACCTGTCTCTGCAAAATGGCAGCCTCCACCCAGCTCTGTGTGGACCGAAATCACATCTTGTCATCCCTGAATCATTCAGAGCCCTGAGATCCATGAGGCCCCGTGACACATGGTCAGCACTGCCAACTTCAAATGGTAAGCACTGTGGCCTAAATTAAGGTTCCAGACAAGCAAAGCATTGCACATGAAGTAAGTGAGAAGGCAAGAGATACAGGTTTGCAGTGGAAGTGGGCAGCAGACATAGCTCAGCACACTAACACGTGGGAGCAGGAGGCAGGTGGATGGCGTGGAACCCCTACTCTAGGTACATCGAAGATGCATCACTGATTCTGGTGACACGCCAGTCAGAAACTTATACACTCTTATGCTCAGTATCTACTAAATTCTTACAAATAAAATAATGAAAATCACCAAGAGGTGATAACTTACCCTGGCAAGTTTCTCTGGTTTGGAAGAGATGCGCAGCTGGGAAAACAGCTCTGTTATCTCTTTGGTAAAATCTTCATCTCCTAAAAAACCAAGTCCCATGTAAAATACTCCAGAAAGACTACTGAGGATCATGAAGAAGGTGGGGAAGATGCACAAGACTGCAGCAGTAGCATCAATAATAAAAATGACGAGTGTGTGGCGGCAGCAGCTGACATGAGCTTAGTGCTTCCAGAGCCCTTTCATGGGTACTACATCAGAATCCTTTTGATGGGCTCATAAGGGAAGCATCATCGCTCCATTTTAGAGACGAAAACAAAAGCTTGAACAGATTAAGTGATTTCCTAAGATCATAAGAAAATATGAGTTAAACCTCGGAGTTCCTGCTCCCAGTGCATTCCTAGATGAAGTGTACTCTAGATGAATGGAGAAAAGTGAATGGAGAAGTGCTGAAGGTAGAGTACAAGTAGATACAGTGCACGTGTTTCCAAGGAAGCAGAATTTAAATTGGGATAAGAACAGTTCCATACAGAAAGAAAAGGTGCGAAGATATATGGGTATAAGAAAGCACAGTAAAAAATCTGCTACAGTAAGAATGTCTACCACAGAGGAGTGGAAGAGAGTAAGAAAGCTGAGTGGGATCCAGAGAATATAGGGCTGGTCAGGAGCTCACGCTTTACAGTCAGGGAGTGAGGATCCACTGAATGATCTTTAAGCAAAGAGAGACGGGATCAAATTAAACTACAGAAAGATCACTTCGGCTGCTGAGTGGGACATGGATGAGATGAGGAATAGAAAGGAGGGAAGGCTGGGCAACAATCCATGCTCCATGTAAGAGAGAATCTGGAATGCTGGGAGGACTGAAGGAAGCTACTCGAGCCAGCCAGGTAAGAGATGGCAGGCAAATGAACACTTATACTTGAGAAAGACACAAGCAATGAATGGGCCAAGGTCAACTAACACATTTAAGTAATCGGCATGAAATGCCTTGCATTCTTTAGTGTGCCACCTGCTGCCCACAGCCTGGGCTTCCCTGCAATGTGAATGCAGAACGGGACTCAGGTACACAGGAATCTTCTTGTTCCTACAATGTTGACGTGTATTTCTAGTCTATGACGTGCAAAGGGCAAATTATTACTGCTACACTCCTGGCATTTTTCTCCAAGATCTGCAGGAGAAAAGAAGTCTTAGCCCTGCTCTCCATCCACCCTCATTTTGTCCCTCTCATAAGGCAAGGAGTTAAAATGATTTAGTGATCCCAGGCATAACTTGATTTGAGAAAAGCTGATCTCATTGATACAGTTCTGACCTTCATAACTCATCTAAACAACTCCTAATATTATTCTACTAGGAAAAACTTACAACCTGAGTTTTACATAGGTATTTTGTTTTCCCAACTAAACCCTAAATTATTTGGGTTCAAAGAATAAATCTAACTCCACATATACCTCAGAGGGCTCACAAATACCACAGCTTGTTAGAAAAAAAGTGGGACTTTCATTTACAGATATTCATCCCATTCTATGAACTTCCATTATAGGACACAATGCCTGGCAAGCATAATGCCAAGTTCAATGCCTAGTACGCAAAAAAAAAAAAAAAAAAAAAAATCATTTCACCATTTTAGGGCATATTTTTAATGTAAAATATACATCATTACAGTATACACATTTATTGTATAAACACTCAGACATATATTATGTCTAAGTGATCAATAAACTTCTCCTGGTACAAGCTGTGGTAAAAAAAAAAAAGTTTAGAGGCCACTGGCATGTATGTGTCACAACACTGAAGTAGTTGTCACATTAAATAAAAGTGTGAGGACACAAAAGAAAAAGAACCTGTGATTTGGAAGGGTCTGGAGAGAGGCCATAGTCTCCCTGGGCAGGAGACATCCTTAGGCAAAGAGATGATGTGTTAAGACAGAGGCCCGGGTGCTAAGGATCTGACGGTGAATGAAGATGACAAACGTCACCAGAAGCAGGTGAAGTTTCTATGGGTTTCTGCTCTCTGCTACTTCACTTTTATTTTCTTTTAACAAATTCACCACAGGCAAGGTTACATTCTCTACCACTATCACTGAATAGAGCAGTCTGGGGTGGGGGTAAACACTGGAACTCCCTGCTGTGTTTTCAGAGTCCTCATCTCTAGCTGATAGGTAGGAGAAAAAAAATATCAGAAACACAAAACCTTCTATTTGGAAAAGACCTAATAGTCTCTGAAAGATTTCTGATTACTATACAAAGCCATATGTTCGCTATACTGCTCATATACTGTTACTATTACCACGTAAAATAAGCTAATAAGTAACTGGGAATTGTCATAACAAGGCTTTGGAGAAACAAGTAAATTAAAGTGAAGTGATAGGTTTTCTGCTAAGTGAGACTTTTAAGATGCTGATTTTTGGATCACTTACTTATATTTTCCCAGTAGTGAAAATAATAAAACTTGCTGGAGCTTATTACGTGTCACAAATTAAACATACTTCGTTCAGTCCTTTTAACAACCTGGGAAGAACCAAATCATCTTCTTATACTAGAAAACAGAAGTATTAAGCAATTTCTCAAGGACGTACAGCTTAATAAATGGTAGATCTTCAAACCTGTCTATGACTCCAAAACCTATCTTCAGTTTTTTCAATCAAGCAAAACTGCTACTTCAGGACAGCCTAAAAAACACTTAAATTCCACACACATATTGAGACAGGGTCTGTTGTTTCTTTACTAATGGTCAACTTGTAAGACTCAGCTAAACTGAATCAGCCTAATACTGGGTGTAGAAGGCCCACCTGCAGGTTGCCAATAGTTTAAAATAAAAGTGGAGGGGAAGATGGTGTGCTCTTGACTGTCCTGAAGAAGCTTGTCATGTTGGTTTTCCCAATATCAATTTAGCTATTCTCACTGCTGGAGTAGCTCATATCCTCGCTGTTGTAGAGGATGGCTGAGGCTTTCCTCTAAGGAGTCCTGGTCCTTAGGCTGAGTACTGCCTCCTAGTTCCAATGTAGACCTATCAAACAGGTGGAAGATCTTTCACATTGCTGACAAGCTTTCCTAGCTTCCAACTGGCTTGTGGGCCTTCCCAGTGCAGATCTTTGATAGAGACTCACATAAGACATAGCCATGGGCTCTAGGCCTCCAACTGGCCTTGCAGAGGATTTGCCATGGGCCCAGTCTTCAGCCAGATTTGTGTAGACATTGCCACAGGATCTAGGCCCTCAGATTCTCTGGGTCTCTAATGTATGGACAGGTTCTTCTGCATATGATTCTTTGGTTGAATATTATAAAATAATCTTATAAATTATGTGTCCCATATTAAATCTATTTCCTTGAAAATCCTGACTACAACAAAATGTGATGCCAAAGGTAGGGTCACTGCTTTAACAGCTGAACATGTGGCTCAGGAAGGAGCCTTGGAGAATGGCTTCTGCAAAGAATTTGGAATGATTTGGAGATGCCAGCTGAAAAAGTAGAGCTGCAATGCCTTAGGCTGTTCGGTACGGGCAACTTCTGGTTAGAGGTCAGAAGATCAAAAGGCTGACAGAAATCCTACCAGTAAAGACTAGGCTCAGGAGACTTCTGCTGGGAAGAAGGACCACACTAGCTGTTGGACTCCAGATGATGTGCTTTGCAGCTTGGCAGCAAGTTAATCTGCATTTTACCCATGTCCAGAAACTGACACTGAGATAAAGGGTAGCAGATTAATTAATCTTATAGAAGTAATGCCAAGCCAGTCTAATGTTGAGGTGGTGGCATAGTTACTGTTGAGGGCTTTTAGACAGATTTACATTGAGAATCATGAGTAAAGAGCCCAAAAGAATAATTTAAAATGGTGTGAGTTTGGCCAGAAAACAAACTCCAGTAGGACTCTGGACTGCAAAGATAGAAAGGGGATATTTTGATTGCTGAGAAAGAACAGAATAGAAAAGATGGTCTGGGCCAGGCAAACAGCTCAGTGGATTAAAGTGCCTGCAAGCAGGTGCAGGGGATGGGGGTTCAATCCCTGGGCCTGCCATGCCGGCCATGCCCCCGGGGTGCATTGAGATGACAGCTGAGACTGGGCATGGAGGCATGTGCTTGTAATCTCAGCTCTTAGGAGACTGTAAACAGGTGGATCACTACAAGTCCAATCTAGTAGTGAGACCCTGAACACCCTGTAGACCTTTCCCTAAAAAATACAGAAAAAAAGATAGCGTGAAGTCATCCCAAGAAGCAACAGGACTCCATACTTTGTGGCCTCAAAACTGCAAAAGTGAAGGACTTTTCTTTGAGAGAAAAGCCTCACAGCACCATGTTCCAGAATGGCAGCAGCATGGAAAATCTGTTCCTCAGAATCGGATTCAGAGTGCTCAGCCATCCAGGAACTTTAAACCCCACAGTCAAGAGAGGGATGCCTGGCCACTGCTCCAGCTGCAAGCAGACCTTGGCATCATCTATATGGTGCTGTTTTAGACGCATACAGAATGGAAGAGCCGTGGGGTCAGGCAGGCTTCCAGCCACATTTCACAAGGCCTAGGAGGCCTGACAGTGCACCAGAGAGGGCAGTGTGTAAAGCTCTGAGTATAAAGCCAAAGGTGCTGTGCAGGCCCCAGAAGGTTGGAGAAGTCGGTAACATGGATCATCTAGTGAATACTGCAAGAAGGGAAAAGAGTGGGCCCGAGAAAGAAGTCAAGGAAGCTACAACAATCAGAGTGCCAAAAGGACAGAGATATCTGAACTCTTTAAAGTTCTCATCTTGCCACAGACTGCCTTGGATGCTGCATATGGAACTATAAGAGTTAATGTCTGCTCTGCTGAATTTTGGCTTTGTTTCCTTGCTTGTAACTTTCAGGACAGAAATGACTATTTTGTGCCACTGAATGTTGGAAATGTTTAACTTTATTTTTATATGCACAGGGGCTCACAGCTATAAGTTTGCTTTAATTCTCAGAGGAGACTTGGGACTTAAGACTTTTCAGCATGTTGAAACTGTTAGGACTTTGGCAACTCTTGGGGATAGACTAAATGCATTTTGTGTAAAGGAATGTGCATGAGTCTTTGAGGGGCACAGAGGGAGAATGCTGTAGTTTGTGTCCAGCTGATGTCCTTCTAAGGCCTCATGCACTTTCACATTTTTTTTTGCCCTTGAAGGTAAATACAAATTGACTGATTCAAGGTTCAGTACTAGGATTAAGGGTGGGTGATTGCTGGGTCAATCCACTGATTGGACTGGCAATTAGACTGCCCTAATCCTAGCAGTGTGGCTTGTCTCCCCCTTTTGCTTTTGTTGTGTTTGCTATCTTCAGCCGCCATGAACAGCTGCCCACTGCCATGTGACACCCCACCTTGGAGGTAGCTAATTATGGACTAAAACCTCTACATACTAAATTAAATAACCCTTTTTAGCCTTAGACACCACAGGTGTCAAGCATTTCATCTCAGCAAGGACTAAGTAGCTCAGACAGGGACTCACTATACAGCTCAGGCAAGGTGGTGAACTTCCTGTCTCAGTCTCTCAGGTGCTAAAATGTGCCACTACACTCAGCCTCAAAACCATTTTCTTTCATTTATTTATTTTTTTATTTTTTCAAAATAGTGTTTCACTAAATAGTTCACTCTAGCTTTGAACTTTTTTTTTTTCTTGTTTTTTTTTTTTTAAGGGAAGAATCTACACGGTGTTTAGGGTCTCACATCTAGATCAGACTCATAGTGATCCGCTATTTACAGCCTCCCAAGAGCTGGGATTACAGACAGGCTTGCATCACCATACCCAGTCTCAATTGCCATCTCAGGGCACCCGGCACAGCACAGCAGGCTCAGGAATCAAACCGCTGGCCCTTACACCTGCTTGCAGGCGCTTTACTTAGCTTTGAACTTGAGGCAATCCTCCTGCATCAGTCTCCCACGTGCTGGGATTACAGATATATACCACCATCCTGGCCAAAAGTCATCTTGTAATGAGCAGTACTGTCATATAAAATAAGGGAGTTGTTATGTAACCAGTTAGCTTGACTTCTGAGAGCACAAACAACAACAAAAAGTCCCCCATTAGTGCAGAATCCAGGCATAACTTTATGTCCTGAGCTCTTTTTTCATTCATACAGCAGTAATTAGAAATAACCCAAATGAAATTCAGTGGGTATCAGAAACAAGATCACTGATAAGGAAAAGAAATAAAAGACAGACAAGTGAATGTATAGAAGGAAATAAGGGTACCCAATTCTTAAAAGCAATCAGTCATTTTTGTAATTTTTGCAGCTTTGGGTAACTTAACCTAAAAGTTCTCGAACATTTTGGAATCAAACCTCTCTATACTCTTAAAAAACTTTTCAAAACCCCAAAGAACTTTTAAATGTAAATTTCACATATATAGACGTTTACTATATTAAAACTGAAATGCTGAAAGTATTTACTGAAAATAATAAACCTATTACTTGCTGTTACAGTTATGTGTCTAGGTGTTTACCCAAAACCTCATGCAGTCGTGGGGCAGCTTCCAGAGTTTGGGATTGATTAGTGGGGGTGTGGGTACGGCACCCGCCCTGGGGCAGGTAATTTGCATTACATTATAAGGAGGGGAGAGAGGCTAACTAGCTGCCTGAGCTGCTGCCACTCCCTCTGCTCTCTGCTCTTTGCAGCCAGGAAAGGCTGCCCTCTGCCATGTGCCACTATGCACTGGAGCCGGCTGAGAATGGACTGAAACCTCTAATAACTGTGAGCTAAATAAACCTTTTGTTCCTTCATTTTGATTGTTGGATATTTGTCCCAGCAATGAGAGAACAGACAACTGCTAACATTTTTTTTTTTTACTTTCTAATATTCTTTTAGAGAAAAATGTTCTACAAAAAAGACAAATTTTAATGAGAAAAATGTCAGTTTCACATCTTTGATAGATGTCTTTAATGTTTAGCTTAATGCAACATGGCTAGATCCATTTATAGTTTGTTGTGATATGTCATTTTGCTTAAACATGTGAACAAATCCTAATTTGTGAGGATACATAGTTGGAAAGGAAATAGCTTCTTTTCTACATTAATTTTGGTTGTGTGTTGGGGGAGACTGGGGATCAAACTTCGGGCTTTGTACATGATAGACAAGCACTCTACCAACAGCTCTGTCCCCACAACTAATAAAGACTATCCCTAGATAGTCTTTAATGGCACACCAAAATTCAACAAGTGAACTGGCACAGAGAATAAGCTGCAATGATTTGTATTGGAATGCACCAGAAGCCAGGTTATAAAATTTGGTACTCAATTTTATTCAATTAAAATCTACCACTCTCCTTTGACCAGTCATGATTTTTTAACACCACACTTTAGCCACTGGGAAAACAGTGATTCTCTGAGTGATGCAGATCTTCCAAATGCTGACACATTTAATTGTAAAAAAGCTAGAAATTATTGTACTTGTTACTATCACCACCGAATTCATCAGAAGAATCTGTAAACAGCACTGGGAAGCTGGGAAGCTTCCCACAGCAATAAATATGTTTTACAAATTTCTAACTTTGACTTAGTTTGAATTTTTATCATGAGTCATAAACACAACCAGATGCTTTCCTTGAAGCAAAGGCTCATTTCACTCATTTTCAAGATAATGTTCACTAAATAGTCTATTCTCAATAGTCTGCCTGTGTAAACTTCCAAGTGAAAATGATGTTCCATGACAAAAATTAGTTCACCTCAAAACTCAAATAACGTTAGTGCTCTGCTTGAGAAAACCACAAAAAGAGTACACTTCAGGGTCAAGATCTAATAAAATTAATTTTTACTAAGTTAAATGAAACTTGCACTTATGGGGTGGTGAGAGGTAGGGCGGTGGGGGCAGTATTAGTAAAGCTTGGTGCTATAGCCAACCGAGCCAGAAATTTACCCATCATTACTTTTCATTACCAGTAACTTCAGATAAAGTAAAAAACTAAAAATAAAATTATTTTTAAAAGTAAATTATATCTTGGATTATTACTCATTTTAAGAATTTTGGACTCAAGGACCTGCAGATCACGTGTTGTAAACTACTGATTTAATCTAACACAGGGTTTAATTTGCTATATGTCCTAATGAACACCAGCAGAATTTACTATGCAATTTTAATGTTTAAAACTGATTACTTCATCAAGAAAAAGCAACTGTTCATTAGATTCTATTTTTAAAAAACAGTATACATCTTAGAAATATTTCTAACTAAAATATTACAAATAAAACAACCCTTACAGTTTAACATTCAGTTGCCCAGAAAGTACAGTTCAAATAAACTGCTACATTTCCAGATTATTTGGCAAAAATGAGAAGTCTTTTCTCTAGTGTAAATACTAAAATTCAGGATAAAAGAATTTCTAAAACTCAAGAGCCAAAGATCACCCACATTTGGGTGCAGAGATAAAGCCTGTGTTACTGGAGAAAAGGTTTATGTGGCTCAGTTTTTAGCAGCTTCAGTTCAGTCAGCTGCCTTCCAGGTGACATGGCAGAGGGGCGTCACAGAGGAGAAACACCCCTCCCAGGGCCTTCCCACTATCCACACCTGGAGCAGGTTTCAACTCCATAAAGGATCTGGGATGCAGGAGTCAGT
Organism: Capromys pilorides; assembly: GCA_004027915.1. Lineage (NCBI taxonomy): Eukaryota > Metazoa > Chordata > Mammalia > Rodentia > Capromyidae > Capromys > Capromys pilorides. The sequence continues at coordinate 2,545 of PVKN010025341.1, read as the reverse complement.
GAGGCATAACTAGATTATCTAGAGACACAAATGTTCATGGGGCAACTAAACTAAGAAAAAGGTCAGACTGGAGCAGCTCTCTCCTGTCAAACAAGGCCGAGCTGCCCACTGTAACGCTGGACTTGAAGAAGCTACAAGCCAGCAATGAGAAGACGAAGTGGGAAAGGAGGTTGACTTGCCACTGTAATGTCTGGCAAGAAAGCTATCGAGAGGATTTTTCTATTAAAAAATAAAATGAGAAAAGGGTAATGAGAGAGTAAATAATTTAATTCCATGGCAAAGTGCTACATACAAACATAATGCACTCTCCTGACTGAGAGATGGAACTTTTGTATTACCTTTTTGCTCTTCTTCCTCTTCATCACAAAATTCTGCTAGGGAAAATGCTTCTTTGAGTTGCTCTAATTCAAGTTTTAGGGTCTCTAATTCTTCTCCACTCAGAGAATTAAGAACAGACTTCACCTGAATGGACATAAAGTAATAAAAAATTATGAAACTGTGACAGGAAAAAACTCAAATGTAGAAGAAAATACAGGTCAAACTAAAGTCTGAATTACAAGTTCACCTGCCAATATATGCTATTCCTCAAAAACCTTATGACAGGCAGCTAATTATCACACAAATGTTGAAAAATTTGTACGTCCAAAAATAATACAGGCCACAGAAAACTGATTAATTTTCAAAATATTAGTGCTTACCAACAGTTTAGAAATCAAGGTGTAGTGGGTAGCCTGTAATCAGTAGTGCTCAGGACACTGAGATAGGAAGACCTCTGTGCTTAAGGCCAGCCTGGGCTACACATTGAGTTCAAGGTCAACCTGCAGTACACAATAGGATGCTGTCCCAGAAAAAAAAAAAAAAAAGAAGAAACCAAGGGGAAATGAAATGGACTTGAATCAATTAAAAGCTCACAGTTAACTGTCTACAAACGAGCAGCTTAAATCAACAGGCTTTCTTGGCCACTAAAGCCAAAGATAGCAAAAAAGAAGAAGGAAAAAAAAAGACAGCCATAAAGAAAAGTAACAGATGTGCTATTAAGAGCTCTTTGTTAATCTGCCCTTTTATGTGTCATTTTATAAAAATAACATTTGACTCATTGTGATTCTTTGTAGCAATAATTTAAACATCGGTCTTTTGTTTGCTCTGATATTTACAGAGAGCCTCAAGCCTCCACCAGAAATACATTTCATTTTCCAAATGCACAAAGAGAAAATAAGCTATGCAACACTTCTTTTGTTGAAGTTTTTCAGCTGGAATTTTCGGTTTGGAATTACCTTTATTTCACTTTCTTGGGAAAGCATCTCCAGAGCTTCTAGATGGGAAAGGCCTTGAAATTCATCAAAGAGTAGCCCATAATGAGTATTTTTGTCAGTTTCCATGGTAACCTCATTGGAGGTCCCTAGCTCTTCTTTCTCCTTTGCCTCTCGTAAAACCTAAAAAGAGATGTGAACACATTACACTGAAGTGAGTAATGAGAGCTCAAGGGTGAGTTCCAAGTGTGGAAGGACTACAGCTGAGACAGATGTTAGCACAGAGCACTGCCCTTTCATTCTTGGCATTGCAACTCAAATGCAATAGGCGCAGGAGCTGCACAGAGAAAAAGTACCACCTAATCTGGAGCTAGACAGTGTAAATAACATCCAGGGAGCCAGGTGTTTCTCTCAAAGTGGCTTAAATATTAATCTAATAAACAACTTTGACTTGATTTAGCATTTTTCACTGCACTGACAGGAGGTTACTGCAAAAAGAGGAAAAAAAAAAAAAGCCCTGGCATCTTCCTAAGCTTTAGAGCCCTCAACGCTTAACCCCCAAAACTTTAATATACAAAACCACTGAAAATTCTTCAAAAAGGAAATTTTAACAATGCCCCACACTAATAAATGCAAAAATACAAATTACAACAGAAACAGGAATCAGACAGGTAAAGAAAACAGTACCTGAGACAGTGTAGAATTTCGGTTCATCAGACCCTTAGTTCTTTTAAAGCCAGGATCCCCTTCTGCTATTACATCCATTGTCTTTTTCCCAATGAATTCTAAGGCATCCAAACCTCCAGCAATAACACTCTTTCCCTAGAAGCCACACATAACTTCATTACAACAATAATGAAGAAACATATTTGAACATTTAGATCATAGCTTATAAAAGTATGGCCATAGATAGCAATCTGACAGAAGAATGTGGAGCAAGTGAAGCAATCATACTCTGCTCACAGTAATGTAACTATACATAACCATCTGGGAAAACTTGGTCAGGACCTGCAACACATGCATGACCGGGAAATTCCAGATGTTCATCAGAAAACATGCATACTTACAATAGCTCTAACCCTGAACTATCCCCAATGCTTACCAACTGTGCAAAGATTGCAATGGAACACAGAAAAGAAGATGCTCATAAAATTCAACATGGATAAATTATGCAAACATAATAATGTATGAAACAAGCCAAATACATAGGGTTCAATTCCATTTACATATAAGACCAAAGGAGGCAAAATTAATCTATGATACTAGAAGACAGTGCTTGTTTTCTCAGTGCAGAA
>PVKN010025340.1:0-14155 GCA_004027915.1 Capromys pilorides | reverse complement strand
TTAAATCTTATTTATTTATTTATTTGTTTGCTTGTTGTGTTTGTTTGTTTCTTTATTTATTCATTTTGTGGCTGGCTCAGCCTGCCCTGGTGGTGGCGCTGGCACAGCATGTGGTGCCGGGGATCGAACTGCAGTCCCCGCAGTTGCCTGAGCCCTCCTAAGCAGGCGCTTTAGACCACTGAACCATCTCGCCGGCCCCACATACACACATTTAACCTCAGCCAAGAGACTGCTTCCCAACCTTCCCCTCTCATTCTGCTATCCCTTTACAAAGCTTTATCTGGATCCTGGAGTCAAGGATGCTGTTGTTTTCAGTGACCCTCACATTCTGCATAAGGATTAGTTACTTCTAAATGACTTTTTCCATCTTTGGAGAGATAGAATTCTAATATACCCTACATGTGTCCTCAAAAAAGCCACAGCAGACAACATTTTTTAATTTAATTTTTTTTTTTTTTTCTTGTGGAACTGGGGGTTGAACTCAGGCCCTTGTGCTTGCCAGGCAAGCGCTTATTCAACTGAGCTATCTCCCCAGCCCCACATTTTTTATTTTAAAATTCAGGAGTTAACTATAACTGTTTTCATGGAATACTAAAGGATTGCTTTCCAAATTTTTAAAACTTTTTAAGATACTTTCCACTATCAAATTTTAAGCTTCTTGGGCTGGCCAAATAGCTCAGTGGATTAAAGCACCTGCGAGCAGGTGCAGGGGTTGGGGGTTCAATCCCCAGGCCTGCCATGCCTGCCCTACCCTCGGGGTGTGCTGAGATGGCAAGTGAGACTGGACATGGTGGCACATGCCTGTAATCCCAGCTTTTGGGAGGCTGTAAAGAAGCAGATCACTATGAGTCTGATCTAGTAGTGAGACCCTGAACACCCTGTAGATCCTTCCCTAAAAAAAAAAGAGAGAGAAAGAAACCTTCTTACTTAAATGTAGTATGTTTTAATTCAAGTGTAGGTCCTTTGTTTATGCAAAGAATGTTTCATGTCTCATGAGCTTTGTTCTAGCATAATGTGGTCAAAATTCTGCTCATTAAATAGGCAAAAGTTGGAGAGTTGGGGAGATAGCTCAGTAGAATAAGCACTTGCCTGGCAAGCACAAAGACCTGAATTCAATCCCCGGTTCTGAAAAAAAAAAAGTAAATAGGCAAAAGTGGAATCAAAGTGGCCACATATTAACTCTTCTAGTTCTCTTTAAGGAAAGTTTGTTGTTAGAGGCTAGGATAGCTTAGCCAGATTCTAAGTTGGACAGCATATATATATTTTTTTTCCGGAACCAGAGATTGAACTCAGGACCTTGCACTTGCCAGGCAGGCACTTGTGCCCCTGAGCTATCTCTCTGGCCCCTGGACAGCAAATATTTTTAAAGAGGTATCCTTTTTTAACTTGCAAATATAGTTCTGAGATTTATGTATTTTTCCTGGTCCTGAGGGCCTTTGCATTAAGCCACATCCTCTTTTTTAGTTTTTAATTTTAAGATAGGATCTTACTAAGTTGCTCAGATGGGGCTCAAACTTGTGATTGTCCTGCCTCTGTCATCCAGAGTGCTGGGATTACTGATGGCATCACCTTGCTCAACTTTCTGTAACATTTTTCGTACATTAAAAGCTATGAGAGCTGAGGAGATAGCTCAGTAGAATAAACATTTGCCTGGCAAGTGCAAGATCCTGAGTTCAATCCTCAGTACCACCAAAAAAAAAAAAAAAAAAAAAAAAACCCTAAAAGCTATGAGAAGCAGGGCGTGGTGGCACACACCTTTAATTCCAGCACTTGGGAGACTGAGGCAGGAAGATTGGTGCAAGTCTGAGACCAGCCTGGGCTATAAAAGTGAGCTCAAGGACAGCCTGAACTGCATAACAAGACCCTGTCTCAAAAAAGATAAATAAATAAATAAATAAATAAATAAATAAATAAAAAATGCTATGAGAATAAATCAGTTGTGGTGGTCTATGCCTGTAATCCTAGCACTCTGGGAGACCAAAAAAAATCACAAGGAATCGAGACCCTGTCTCAAGAAAAGGGCCTGGAGATGTAGCTCAGAGCGAAGACCTTGGATTCAATCCCCAGTAACAGCCACACAAACAGACCTGTGAGGATAACTGTTAGGAAAAAGAATATAAGGCTGTGGTTCTAGCTCAGTGACAGAGCACTTGCTCAGCATGTGTGAGACCCCAGGTTTGATCCTCAGCACCACACAAGAGGAGGAGGAAAAGAAAAAGAATAGAAAATATGTTTCATCATGAGAACACAGAAGAATATAATTAGGTGTTGCAGAAGAGACTCAAATACTCTTGCCCAGCCCTTCAGGCCTCCCTACCTTTTCAGAGCTGGACAATTCACATGGGCACATGGACAAGGGTCCCAGAAAAGGGAAGCTAGGATGATTCCACCTGGAAAGAGAAAGCAAAGGTGTGGAGAAATTCCAGGTTCTGAAAGGGGCTGGATAGCAAGATGGTAGTTCCGAATAAAGAGATGAAGAGTGAACAAATTATGGAAGAGGTTGCCTAGAGGTCCAAAAGCTGGAAGAAGCTAAGATACTTCAGACTCCAGGGTAATGCGTAGCAAGAGGGAATTTGGCATATGGCCTGTTTAGTCCTCTGATTAGCCATAGGAAACAACAGAGGCTCTGAAATCAGACATCTCTGGGTTTAAATTCTAATCCTTATGTCATTTGAGACAAGTATCTTAACCTCTCTAAACCTCAGAGTCACAAACTCAAATTAGAATTAAAAATAGCTACATATTGTATAGAGTAAGAAAATGCCAGCCTCTTTCTCTTTCTCCTTAAATCTCCAAGATTCACATGAGCTCTTTGCTCCTCCTTGTTCCTTCAGGTGACTCTGGCACTAGCTAGTGGAGCGGAGAGTGATGGCGTCCCTGATACAAGACCGTGAGTATCCTTCCAGAGGAAGGTTTGGGGGCAGTCCAGGGAAGGGAAGAGGGCTGGACCTCGATTCCAGGGCTCCTCTGGGCACTCTACCCTTCCTGCTATCTCCCTGGTCTCTGCTTCTCCTGGCACAGAGCTGACCACTGATCAGGATCTGCAGCTAATGCAAGAAGGCATGCTGATACGCAAGGTGAGATCCAAAAGCTGGAAGAAACTAAGATACTTCAGACTTCAGAATGATGGCATGACAGTCTGGCATGCACGACAGGCCGGGGGCAGTGAGAAGCCCAGCTGTGAGTGACCTGGAGGGCTAGGGTGGGCATGTGGGTGAGTAGGTCCCTGAGGAGCCTGGCAGCCTGAGGGAAGGGGAGGGACTAGGATTCCGCCAACCTCATGCCCTCTGTGGCTGTGTCTGAGCCCATACAGATCATGACCAGATCATAACATGTCTTCATAGGGCCATTGTGAGGATTAAATTTGTTTTTCCATATAAGAGATTTAGATGAGTGCTGGCACATAATAAAGCTTAAGTCATAGAAGAAAATGTGTGTGTGTGTGTGTGTGTGTGTGTGTGTGTGTGTTTTCCTGGAGAGTGAATTAGATACTTAGCTATACCCCCAGCTTTTTTTTTTTTTTTTTTCTGGGACCAGGGATCAAACTCAGGACCTTACACTTGCCAGGCAAGCACTTGCACCCCTGACCTATCTCTCCAGCCCTTGGTTTTTTTTTTTTTTCAAATTTGTGTTTGTTTTTAACGACAAGGTCTTGCTATGTAGTTCAGGCGGGCCTCCAACTCACAGTGATCTTCCTGCCTCGGCCTCCTAAGGGCTGGGATTATAAACATGTACCAACATTCTCCATGGTCAGCCCCACTCCCTATTAATATTTTTGGAGACAGGGTCTCACTAAGTCATCCAGGCTAGGCTCCTCCTCAGGTTCCCAGAGGGCCGGGATTATAGGTGTTTACCACAACTGCTAGCTCATTGGTTAAATCTTATTTTTTGTTGTTGCTGTTGTTCTTGTTATACAGCCATGACCAAACAAACAAACAAGACCATGACATCAGATATCAATCTGCTGAATTAAAGCTCTGGCTCTACCACTTTCTTACTCTATCATCAAATTAAATGCTATCTACCTAGTAGGTTACAGAGATTCAATGAAATAATGTATATGGCACCTAAAATAGAATCTGATTAATCAAAGTTAGCCATTCCAAAGTATATCAAAACAGTGGATTCTGTTGGCCAAACTATGGTATCTCTAAACATCTCATAGCCAGGTATGTGTGGTAGTGCATGACTGGAATCCTGGCCCTTGAGAGGCTGAGGCAAGAGAATCACCACAAATTAGAGGTGAGCCTGAACCCTCTAGTGAGACTTTGTCTCAAAAAAACAACAAAAACAAAACAAAATTAAAATTAAAATCTGATCACAAATAGCAAACTCTTAGAGTCTGCTTTCTGCACATATCCAGTTAAGCAGTTTTTTGTTTTTTTTTTACTTTATGTGGGATTGAACTCAGGTCCTTGTGTTTGCCAGGCAAGTGCTTATTCTACTGAGCTATCTCTCCAGCTCCCTATACATATATCCAAAGGTCATACTTCAACCCACTCCCAGTGGAGGTAAAGAGCAGAACTTCTCTGATTCCTTCCTAGACCACTGGAAAGAAAAAACCCTCAAACTTGATTTTGAGTTTATACTACCATCTTTGAACATATAATCGTTTCTACTGTTCAAATGTGTTTCAATTTGTCATCTCTACCAGTTCTGTTGTGATCACTAATGGGACTATCTCTGGAAGGGGACCATCCATTACCTAAGACAAGGACACTGGGAAATCAAGTTTTTTGTTCTGTTGTCAGACTGCCAGCTGATGGCTGGAAGCCATATCTAAGCACTTCTGGCACAGGCCCCCTGCCATGGTGCCTATGAAAACAGTAATGGCTATTGACTCCTGAGCTCCAGAAGTCTGCATCTCCATGCAATAATGCCTTTTAGGATTCTCCCTATAGAATTTAGGGTTCCAACTCTGTATATCTTCATAGTGAAGAGTGTGCTGCTGGATCTTTGCTGCAATTTGTTGGATTCCCTTCCTTAATGTTCCCACCTGCTTCTTCTCTGACAGTCTCCGTCTCTGATGTGGAGAGAGTGCGGAAGGGCCATGATTCTGAGTTGCTGCGCAGTCTGGCAGAGGAGTTCCCACTGGAACAGGGCTTCACTGTTGTCTTCCATGGTCGTCGCTCCAACCTGGACTTGGTGGCTAACAGTGTTGAGGAGGCGCAAACTTGGATGCGAGGACTCCAGCTGTTGGTGGACCTTGTTACCAGCATGGACCAACAGGAGCGGCTAGACCAGTATCAGTGAGGTGGAGAGCCAGGGTGGGGACTGAGTGCCTTAAGGAGCCAAATGCTGCAGCACTAGGGAACATGGGAATGACTAGGCTGATGTATCTCTAAGGGTTCTGAAAAAGAAATGAATGCTAGGGAGGGCAAAGAGACAGCCAGGAAGAGTTTGGGCATGAATCAGCAGACTGCTGTTCCTGAGAGCTGAACAGTTAATATCCCGGTGATATTAACTGCCACAGAGACAGGAAGCAACTCCTTAGCCCTATGGTATCGTACTTCAGGATTTCTAGATTGTGTGTTACTTCATTCATTCATTCATTCATTCATGACCACAAAGCAGGATGTATCAAGCAACATGCCAAGTTGCAAGAGTACAATGATTAATTAGACACAGAAATTGCCTGAGTAGAAAGGACAAAGTTGTGTGATCTAAATACCAAAGGAATGTTATGATAGTTAGATTATTTGTATACATTCAAAGGAAGAAATATAATGCATAGTGCTCTGAGAAGGCTTCGGGGAAGAAAACAGAATAAGAGCCTGCCTTAAGGGCCAGTGAGATAGCTCAGTGGTCTAAAGTGCCTGCTGAGGCAAGCTTAAGCAAAGTGTAGGGACTGTGGCTCAATTCCCAGAGTGGGCTGAGCGAGCCAGCCACACACACACACACACACACACACACACACACACCCTCGCACACAAAGAACCTGTCTTAAGATGAAGTAGGGCAGGGCTGGGGAGATAGCTTAGTGGCTTACATGCCTGCCTGGCAAGTACAAAGTCCTGAGCTCAATCCCTGGTACAAAAAAACAAATAACAAACAAACAAACAAAAAAACCTACCAAAAAAGTAGTATTTAAACACAAAGATGAGAAGAGCAAAGTCCAGAGATAGGAGACTGAAGACCAGGAGAGAATGGGGCATCAGAAAGTAGGGACATTAGGTACAAGAATGCTGGATTGTGCCACATCACAGAGTGAAGATTTTGACTTCTGTCTTAAGGAAATTGGATGTCTTTCTGCGAACAGCAAGATCTGTTGCAGGGAAGTCTGCATGTGCCTGGACCATGCAGTGGAGAGATAGATTCATGCTTGGGAGAGATTATTGTAGAAGTTCTGTGGAGAATGGATTGACGTGGGAGGGAGACGAGACAAGGAGGGAAGAGCTATGAGTGAGGGAGTTAACACACACACACAGTGCTTTTGCCTTGACTCAGCATTAGATGGCTGAGTGACTGGTTCCAGCGTGGAGACAAAAATCAGGATGGTCGGATGACTTTTGGAGAAATTCAGCGGCTGCTGCACCTAATGAATGTGAATATGGACCAAGAATATGCATTTAATCTTTTCCAGGTAAGTTTACTGGGGAAGCCAGAGGCTTTTGACCTTTATCAGGAACATTCATTTGTTGAATTCCTGCTGTGTCTTCGAGCACTATGACAGGCAAAATAGGAAGTGTGGAAAATGATTCTTGCCAGTCTTGTTAGAAAGATGAATTGTAAATCTATGAAAAATAAATAACAATGTGTTATTTAAGGTTGAACCTCAAGGAGCTTTCTGTTCCTGGCCAGAATTTTACAGGTACATAGTACAAAACCCTTACAGGAGTGTGAATATATAGGAATAAGTATCTTCTGACCTTCAAGGGACCTTTATGAGATACAAATTTTTCTTTTGTAGCAACTGATATGGCAGAAACTTTGCTTTTAACTTGCTGAAATGGCTTCATCTATGAACACGAACTGTCAGGAGTTTTGGGGGCATTTTATGGAAGGATGTTTGAATTTGTCAATAAGATTGCCCTTACAAGGGCTGGGGAAAGTCATAAAATTTGCCTTTAAAGTGTCTATTTGCTCTCCTGTAACCTCTTGTAGACAGCAGACATCTCCCAGTCTGGAACTCTGGAAGGAGAAGAATTTGTACAGTTCTATAAGGCACTGACTAAGCGTAATGAGGTACAGGAACTGTTTGAAAACTTTTCGGCTGATGGGCAGAAATTGACCCTCCTGGAATTTGTGGATTTCCTTCAGGTAGAGCAGAAACAAAAAGACTGTGCTCCAGACCTTGCTTTGGAACTCATTAACCGCTATGAACCTTCTGAGAGTGGTAAGGGAAACTGGAGAGGCACTAGATGTGGTGGACAGGGCAAGGGCCATCATTTAAAAGAGCCAGAGAGGGGCCGGGGAGATAGCTCCGTGGTGCAAGTGCCTGCCTGGCAAGTGCAAGGTCGTGAGTTCGAACCCTGGTCGCGCAAAAAGAAAAAAAATTAATTATGTAATATTCAGGTAGTTTTCTCAGCTGGAGAGAGTTTTGTGGAGGAGTCCCAATGCCCCCCCCAACAGGGAAATCTCTCTCTCTCTCTCTCTCTCTCTCATTGTAGTACCATAAATCAAATGCAGGATCCTGCACATGTTAGTCAAGTGCTCTATCACTAAGCTATAGGCCTAGCCCCTCTTTTTGTGTATGATAAGATTGTAATACATTACAATTTTAATTTTTAGCTGCTTTATAAAGAAAGCAGTGTTAAACTTTTACATATTGACAATTTGTAGAAACACATTTAATAGAATAAAATATCTTATGTTTTTAAAATTTAAGGTAAGAATATTTAAATTTAGTAACTGATGACTCAGATGAACACCAATAATCTTCATTGGGCCTTTTAAAGTATATCATCATGCATTAATATCTCTATATGTTTTGCTCTTCAGACCTTTCAAATGAACTGTTAAAATGGGTCTTGGGTTCAGGAATATAACTTAGTGCCACAGTGCCTGCCTGACAAACATGAGGTCCTTAGTTCAATTCCTGGTACCAAAAAATAAAAAAGAGTCTCTTAGCCAGGTGTGGTGGCATACACATCTGTAATCCTAGCATTTGGGATGCTGATACAGAAGGATTGTAGCACATTTGAGAAGACCAGTCTAATTACATAGGGAGAGTCTAGCTCAAAAGAACCTCCAAAAAAGGATTCTCTTATTTAATTGTATAAAATAGAAAAATTGAGCTTGAGAAGGAGTAAAGGACTTATCTTAAGATAACAAGGATGGAACTGGAATTCAAATCCAGGTTCTCTCTGTTTCTGTCTCTCTGTTTTTGTCTTTTTTTTTTTAATGTATTAGGTACAGGGTCTCATTATGCAGCTTGGACTGGTAATGATCTTTCTGTATTCAGCCTCACCAGCGCCGGATTACAGGTGTGAGTAACCATGTCTGGACTTGCCCTAGAGGCAGGGCTGGCCCAGCGTGTGGGACTGAAGATCAAATCCTGGTCACTGCACTTGCCAAAGCAGGTGGCTTAGTCCACTGAGCTATCTCGCTGGCCCTTTCTTTCTGTCTTTTTGAGACAGGTCTTGCTGTACAGTTACGGCTGATCTTGAATTATTGGAAATACTCCTGCCTCAGCCTCCCAAGTACTAGGATTACAGGCAAGCACCACAATGCCCAGCTCATGTCATCTCTTAATTAATAGCTCTCCTGAAAATAAAGATAACATAGTATAATTGAGAGCTGGGCAAGTGATCCAGGTTTCCTGAGTCTCAACTCCTACACCATTTCATTCATTCATTCACTCACTAGTTAATACTTATTGAATAACTACAATACATCATCTGTCTTGAGCAATAGAGGTCAGACAATGGCATTGCCCTTGTGGAATTTAGTATAAAACAGAAAGTGGGGCCAAGGAGATAACTCCGTGGCACAAGTGCCTGCCTAGCAAGTGTAAGGTCGTGAGTTCGAACCCCAGTCCCACAAAAAAAAAGAAAGAATGTGTTAGTGATTAACTGTGCATATAGCTCAGAGGTAAAACATTTGGCTAGCATGCACAAGGTTTTGATTTTTGAGGGTGTTTAAAGAAGAATGGGGACTTTAAAACAATAACGTCAGAAGACCAAATTGAAACGGCATGTCAGAGGGTTAAGAGCTGCTATTCCCAGTGCAAGATCCAATATAAATCAATTATATTTGTTATGGCTTGAATATGTCACTCAGACTGTGCTGGGAATTTAGTCTCTAACACAAAAGTGTTGACAGTTTAATTTTTTTTGAGACAGTCTCACTATGTAGTTCAGGCTGGCCTTGAATTCACTATGTAGCCCAGGATGGCCTCCTGCCTCAGCCTCCCAAATGGTGGGATTGGAGGAATGTACCATCACGCCTCACTTTGCTCCAACACGAAGAGGTTGAAAGGCTGAGAGGTGGGACCTCTAAGAGTTGATTAAATCTTGAGGATTCTGCTGCTATGGGTGTGGGTTAGTTATCAAAAGTGTGTTTCTGATGAAAGGATTAATTTGACTCCCTTCCTGCCTCTTGCTCTCCCAAGTGTTCTCTTGTCCTTTCATCTTCTACCATGGGATAGTACAGAAAGATTCTCACCAAATACAGGACCCTCAACCTTGGATTCCCAGAACTGTAAGAAGTCTGCTCTGAGGGATGGGAAGACAGCTCAGCAATATAAGTGCCTGCCTGGCAACCACAAGGTCCTGAGTTCAATCCCTGGTACAAAATAAAAAAATAAAATAAAATCTGTTTTTAATAAATTAGGTGCCCACTCTGTAAAATGAACTGAGACATATTTCCACTTTGCATCTCTTGGTGATCTCTGTTCTTGCAATTGAGAATCAAGGAGCTTCTTATTTGAGAATTACTAGTTATATGACCAGGGCAAGTTGCCTAACTTCTCATAGCACATTGTGTTAGTGAGAGCATTAAGTGAGATGTTGCATATAGTATCCTTGACATAGAGAAATGCTTAATTACTGTTAGTCGTTATTATTTTAAGAAACCAACCTTGAGAAGCATGAGGGATATGGGAAGTGCATTTGTCACTTTCCTGTCACTAGGACAAAATACCCCAAACCCATCAATTTAAGAGATTACTTGGCTCGTGGTTTGACCCGGGCTGGGTCTCTGGTTGACTGACTTCAAGGCAGAAATGGCATGGTAGAACGGCATAGTAGAGGAAAGATATTCAAGCAATGGCAGCCAGAAAGCAGAGAGAGAGGAGGGAGGACCCATGGACAAGAATATACCTTTCTAGGTCACACTCCCACTCAATCCCCTTTTCCAAGAGACTTCTACCTCATAATAGGACATTTGGCTATGAATTCATCAGTTCCTCCATGATCCAATCACCTCAAAATCCATGCTGCAGAACATGTCAGACTTCTGAGACCATTTTAGATCTAAGCCATAAAAGATGGGGTTACAGTCCTTTTCTTCAACGAGAGTGTAGTCTAAGGAGATTCTTTTTCTGGAGTAGGGGCAGAACCAGGGTTCAAGCTCACAACCTTGCACTTGCCAGGCAGGCACTTGTGCCATGGAGCTATCTCCCCAGCCCCGGTCTAAGGAGATTCTGATAAATGCTCCTCAAAATCCCATGTAGGAATGTTGATGGTAGGAAAAGATTCTCAGACCTAGATTACACAGCTGTACAGCCCAAGAAGGAAACCAGGTGGCTTTGCCATGTTACTAATGAGTCTCTCTGACTTTGAATCTTTCTAGGCTTCAGTTTCCCAGCTATAAAATTAGCTTCTCGTACTGGATAATACCCTGCCCATTATGGTAACTCGGCTTCATGTGACTAATTAAATTTAACTTTAACTCAACTAAAACCTAGTAGTACTTAAAGTATAGTCCCCCAGGATGAAAGTCACATAGTCATATTTTAAGTGCTCATAGTCACAAGTGGTTAGACACTGCCATACTCAACACTGAAGAACAGAACATTTCTAACATCGTAGAAAGTCCTGTCGAACAGCTCTTGTTGAGAGTGATCTTATCTGTTCCCTTTAACAGTCTCCAAGGGTAGGCATGATGGAAACAACAGGCACTGGTAGGGAATATTGAGGATCTAGAGGGGAAGAATAGGAGCTATCTGAAAGGCAGGACCCCAGAGAGCCTGGGGTAGAAGGTGGGCTGTGGGTGGGTGTGCTAGGTACCCTGTACTCAGAGCTTCTCACTCTGGTGCTTTCCACTCCACACCCCAGGCAAACTTCGGCACGTGTTGAGCCTGGATGGCTTCCTCAGCTACCTCTGCTCAAAGGATGGAGACATCTTCAACCCTGCCTGCCTCCCCATCTACCAGGATATGACTCAGCCTCTGAGTCACTACTTCATTAACTCCTCTCACAACACCTACCTGTTGGGGGACCAGCTGTGTGGCCAGAGCAGCATCGAGGGATATATACGGTGCGGTGGGGTACAAAAGAGGTCCAGCTTGTGAGAAGGACTCGATGTGGGGAGATGAGGGGAGGCTGTCTGTGGATAACGGGTTGATAAGTATTATGTGGGGGATCAGAGGCTGAGTCAAGATATGAGATACTTGGAGAACATATTGAATAGTAATGACACCCTATGGGTAAATGGAACTTCTCTTTTGCAACTTGGGAAACTCCCTGAACCACAGGCCTTCATGTATTTATTTTGAATAAATAACTACATGTTAAAGGGAAGACAGTAGAACAGAGGATTAGAAACACGGGTTCTAATGGATTCTGTGGAGTCAAATCCTGGATCCCTGGATAGGTGCTCTGCAGCTAAATAATTAACTTCTTTATGCTTTGTTCCCTGTCTGTGAAATGAGGATGATAATAATGTCTTTCCTCTCAGGGCTGTTGTGAACACTGAACGAGTTAATCCACATGTCAGTAGCTAATACCTACATGGAAGTTGCTTTTATTGTGATTAACCATGTATTAGACCAAATAGTCAGATCTTAGAGGTGCTAGTAACTAAATTAGTAGTTTTAAGGTATAGAAAAATGAGTGGAGCTTTTACTCAAAAATAAGTGAAACTTCTAGCTTTCCATTGTAGGTCTAAAAGTTGAGAAAATAAGGGATTAGGAATGTAGCCCAGTGGTAGAACACATCCTTAGCATATGTGAGGCCCTGGGTTTAATATCCCTTGTGTATGTGGCGTGTCCACTTACCAAAAGCTTGATATCCCAGATTTAGTATAGGAAGATACAACTAGAACATCAGGCGTATCATGAGGCAGTGCATTGCTGAGGAGTTTTAGGAGTTGGGCCAGGTAGGAGTGGAGATTAGTGTGACCTACAGCCAGATCTCAGTATACAGAGACCCTCCATAGGGTTACAGCTTGTAGGGGTTTGGGTGGGCAAGTGGCACTATTCTCTGCAGAGTGCAGAGAAGGTCCTTAAGTGGAAAATCACACCTTGACCTCCCCTGCTTCTGGGCTGTTGCTGTTTTTACAGGGCCCTGAAGCGGGGGTGCCGCTGCGTTGAGGTGGATGTTTGGGATGGACCTAACGGGGAGCCTGTTGTTTACCATGGACATACCCTGACCTCCCGCATCCCATTCAAAGATGTTGTGGCCACAGTAGCACAGTATGCCTTCCAGGTAGTGGCCTAAGATCGGGAACACACTACGTAAGGAGAATCAGTCCAGAAGAAAATGACTGACTCAGGTCTGGGAGGGTAAGGGGTGTAGGAAAGGTAACTGCAAGTGGCCTTACCTGTGTAGACAGTTTAAAGCATTGGACAGTATTAAGGGATTACAGGAGCATGTCATAGTGTTACTAGTAATCAGTAGCCAAAGAGGTTATTACTTATGGTTAATAACTACTACTTATAATAAGCTCTGTGTGCTCTCTGGGAGCGAGTGGATAAGGACCCAGAACAGTAACCTGTAGGACAAGGGACAAGAGGAATTTGGACATGGATGGACGTCTGAGAGTGTAGTGCAGACACATAACTAGGAGAATGACCTGGTCCTCCTACTTTGAGCCTGAAAGCTCAAAGGTCTCAGTGGGACCTAGGTCAGATTTGGCACAGGTATGAAATTTGGGATCCCACAAGTGATCATTAGATGTGAGTAGCATACCAGGGAATGGGCTCCAGGTCCCCAGAGTCTCACTGAGCCAAGTAGCAGAGTTAGAGGGATTTAGCACTCAGGACACTAAACTGAGTAAATGGCGGGGGTGGGGGGCTGGGGGCCAAGTGTTTGGAGAAGGAAGTCACAGGATTTAGAACTGTAGATGCAGCCTCCCCCTTCTCCCTCACCAGACATCAGACTACCCACTCATCCTGTCCTTGGAGAACCACTGCAGCTGGGAGCAGCAGGAGATGCTGGCACAGCACCTCACTGAGATCCTGGGGGAGCAGTTGCTGAGTGTCCCCTTGGACGGGCTGCTGCCCACACAGCTGCCCTCGCCAGAGGTAGGGACCTGGGCTCTGCAGTGGCTTCTGCCCTCCCTGACTATGGCTCTTTCCTCCAGGCCCTCTTCTCTTTTTTCTGTCCTCAGATGAGTATCTTGCTGTTTATTATGCCTGGGGACCACTTTCATTTTGAAAGATCTAATTGAAGGTAGAATTCTATTTAGAGTTCTCTATAAAGTTCTAATCAACTATTCACTTCATATTTTCCTTTCAGTGGAAGTATCTTAATTTTTTTCATGATAGTTTATAACTGTTATATAGGCCATAGGAATACTAAAAAAACAGGGAAGTCCCATCCCAGCATGATCCCGTCTCTTCCGTAAAAATCTGTCTGTCTCTCCGTCCGTCCATCCATCATCCATCTACCCACCTATCTGTCTGTCTGTTATCTATCTATCTATCTATCTATCTATCTATCTATCTATCTATCATCTATCTATCATCCTATTTGATGCTGGAGTTAGAACCCAGAACCTCCCTTATGCTAAGCACATGCTGTACCACTGAGCTATACTCTCAGCCCCTATTAGGATTTTTTAGGGGTTTTGAGACAGGCTCTCACTATGCAGTTTAGGCTGTTCTGGAACTCACAAAAATCCTCTTGCCTCAGCCTCCTAGGCACTGGGATTACAGGTGTGTGCCACCACACTCAGCCACATTATACTTATATTCACATTTTTATTTTGTTCTTTGAGGCAGGGTCTTACTATGTACTTCAGGCTGGCCTTGAACTAAGTAGTCCAGGCA
>PVKN010025339.1:0-14153 GCA_004027915.1 Capromys pilorides | reverse complement strand
ATACGTTAGTGCCTGATGTAAATTCTAAGGGCATTATTTGCCAGCAAAATTTGCTTTGGGTTAAAGTAGCTGGTTGAATACAGTGGAACCGGAACCCTGGATATATTAAGGCTGTTGAATGAAATTTTCAATAACTTACTGCTTTGGTGTGCTGTGCCTGGGAGGGATGTCTTCTCTGGTAGTTTATACTTAACATTATGCATAGGACATTGGGTATTTAACACTGTCTTGCAAGAAGTTGTAGTTTGGCCACAGTTTTTTGCTTAAGCTATATAAAAGTGAAGATATGAGTTGAAAGTATTCTATTCCCTAGCCGGGTTGTGGTCCAACAGGTTTGCCACATGTGGGCAACCTCATGCTTTTATGGCATGTTAATTAATGGATGTGTTTCTCTGCTGCTTGTATTTTGCCAGTATGGCCAGCGCAGGGATAACCCTTGAGCAGCACCACAGTGGTGCTTGGTGCAAGCTGGAGCTGACTCCCACTGTGCTTGTATCTTGTGTTTCAGGCGCCAAGCTCATCTTTGTGTGCTTGCGTCCAACTGCGATGAGCCCATGTATGTAAAGTTAGTGGAGGCCCTTTGTGCTGAGCACCAAATCAACCTGATTAAGGTAAGTTGCTCTTTGTGGTTGAGCTGCACCTACTGTTCAGTCCCGGCTGGCCTTCACCTTGCAGTGATTCTGCTTCAGCCTCCAGGTGCTAGGGTCACAGGCGGGGTTACAGGCATGTGCTACCACGCCCGGCTTAAGCATTTTATATTTGTGAAACTATATGTAAACTTTGGTACTAGATACACAAAGTGTGGTTATTGGTGCTGTACATGATGACAACTGGCTCCCTCTACTGAACTGCCTTGAGGAAATGCCATGTCACCCTTCTGACTACAGCTACCTTGGAGGCTTGATTTACTTTTGTCAGTAGCTCTGCTGTCTGCTGATACTGTGCTTTCGTTTTTATATGCCAAATAGGTTGACGACAACAAGAAACTCGGGGAATGGGTAGGCCTCTGTAAAATTGATCGAGAAGGAAAGCCCCGTAAAGTGGTTGGTTGCAGTTGTGTGGTGGTTAAGGTGAGTCGGTACCTGTCTTTGGGATGAAATTTTCACTAGTTAGCTGTTTATAAGCCTTGCGTTGAAATTTTGACTAGCTTCTTCAAGGGAAAAATAGTTCTGAACAGGTTTAGAAATGTTCTGATTAGCCATAATTTCAAAGCCAGCTATATTAAATCTGCTTATCTGTGTTTGCAGAAATTTACCAAAAGCTGGCAATAATAGTGCCATGTTACGAGCCTTAAAGACATGACATCAAAGTCATTAAGGTCCCTGAAAATGGCTACATGTTTTAATGATGAAAACGTTTTTATAGGACATTCAAATCTTTACTACAACTACTTGTAAGGGCTAGTGAAACTTAATAAGATGCATGTCATTTTTTTAAGGACTATGGCAAAGAGTCGCAGGCCAAAGATGTCATCGAAGAATACTTCAAATGCAAGAAATGAATGAGTGAATAAAAATTTTGGCTCACTTTATTCTCTGACTTTTTATTTGCGTCAATAAAAGCTGTCAGGGGAAGGAGTAGCTGTGCAGAATGGCTGTTGGTAAGCTTCTAGCCTTGGGTTCTAGAAAACCTATTCTGTGACCATTGTGCTCAGACCTGAAGAGCCTAAGCCAGGGTGGGCCTGCTCTGAGGGAGGAAGGGCTTGGTTGGGGCGGGGCAGTAGTCTCTGAGGTCATCCTGAAGTCTGACAATGGCTTGCAGAAGTTAGGTGAGCTGAGAACTTGTGTAGGAAGCGAGATTAGCTTGTTGGAGTGTGTTTCGCTGTAGCTTCAGTTGATCTCATTTGTACACAAGTGAGATGTCTTCAGTATACAAGGAGTGTTCCTTGGAGAGAATGACCAGTTTTATCTCAAGACTGAATCTTGGTGTCTTGGGCTGGGTGTGGTGATATACACTTTGAATCCCAGCACTTGGGAGGCTGAGGGAGGAGAATCTATGCAAGATTGAGACCAGCCTGGGCTACCAAAGAGGTCAACACCACCTGAACTGCATGTAGCAAGACCCTGCTGCAAAAAAAACGACTCGATGTCTCAAGGCCTTCGATGAACACCTTTTTCCGGTGTGGCCTGAATGCTTTTATGTAAGTATGACATTAAGTACTTTGCCTTAACTTGTGAAAAGCACACTGACCAGGCATCATTTCCTTACAAATGGTTGAGAGCCTCATGGGATTTGGGTGGTGAGGCCTTGGGCTGTGCTGGAACACAGTGCTGCTGAGTTTTTCTAAGGAAAAATAATTTTTTGAGAAGCAAGTTTCTTTTAATGACAAAAACTTGGAATTGGGGTGGCTTTTGTGTTGGGAGAGGAAATAGGCTGGTTTTAGGGGACTTGGCTGCAGGGAGCTTTTAAGCCAATAGGTCTGTCTGGAGAAGTTTTTATGGGTTTACTCACTAGATGGCGTGATGAGGTGCTCATCAGGTACTAATGGCCCCTCTTAACCATGTTAACTTTCGTGCAAGTTTTCCTTCCTACCTTTTCAGTTGAAAATCCCATGTTGCCATTAGGATCTGGTTCTCCAGCCTTCCTGGTGCCTGTGAATTTGCTTCCAGTCCAGTAAATCTAGTCCTTGACAGTTGTCATTTGCGCCTCCAATTCTGTATGCTTGCCTGTGAGGTAGTTGTATCTTTGCAGATGGAAGCGTTGAGATTGGCTCCTGTGAGTTCACCAGATATCAGATGATCACTTGGACTTAACCTCTACTTGGTCCTTCCGCACATTGGAGCTGTGAATGGCACCATTTCTAAACTGGTGGTCTCTGATCCATGCTCATCCCTTCCTTAGTCCTCTGCTTCCCCTTTTCTCAGGAGGGCCTTCTGTCTTGATAGCTCCTTGGAGGCGCAGCCCACTTGTGACTGCCTCTGTACAACTGCCTGACTTGTAGGGCGTGGAATCCATGAAGAAGTGCCTCAGAGCTTAAGCTCCCAGGCAGAAAGTAAAGTTTTATAGGATTGCAGTCTTTGGAAATAGCAGTTCTGGCTCAGGGTCTTGAAGGTTTGCGTACCGTGAGAAGTGTGACCAGGCACCAGGGAAGTGTCATCTTGCTCACTGGGCAGACTGGGAGTCCTGTCTATGCTGGCTGTGAGAAACCCCTGTGTCAGGTACTCTTTCTTGAGTCTATTGAGATGCTTTTACTGTTTGAGTCAGGACATCACTGAGAAGTTGTAAAAAGATACGAGGGCAAGTGAATGGTTGAGAGGGGTGTAGGTGTTACAGATCTAGTAAACGAAACGATTCGCCTTTCTGAGGACTAACTTGGCACTTGAACTAGATTCTTTTCCTTTCTAATTGAATGTTCTCAGCATAGATTGAGGTTTAAGGAGTTGCAGTTATGCACACGTAGACCACCGTGAAGGAAAGCGAGGATGCTGGATGTCCAGTCTGGGTAAACAAGGTTGTAGTTCTCGCTGCTGGCTAACAGGTCGGGTGTCTCCTCAGCTGAGCAATTTCAGAAGCTCCAGACAGATGCCAGGAAAACTTCAGCAGGGTGAATCAGCCAGTGAGGGGCAGTGTGTGGCGCGAGGGACTGTCACGTGCTGTCTGGAGAGACTGGTGGGTAAAAGCTGACCTTGCTGGGGTCCCTTGGGGAAGGTGGACCTGGGGCATCCTTGAGGTTGAGAGTACTTGAATGGTGGTCACTTACTAGGGTTTGTGGTGACAGAAATGCTCATGAAGGCTTGACATTGAGGAGCTAGAGTTTGTGACAGTCGAGGCTCAGCATGGACACCCTTCAGCTGCATTGTCTTTGTTATAAGCGACAGGTTTCAGCTAGGTGTTGAGTTTGTTTTTTGCCCTCTTCCGCTTTCTAGAGCCTGAAGAGCCTCTTAGTCGGCTAATTACCAGTTGCAGTGCGGCCTGAATTTTTTTTCCTTGGCAAGCATTAGAAACTGCTGAGGGTGAGCTCTGGGATTGCTTACCTTCATGGATGGGACAGGTTTTTAAGCTCTGTTGCTGCTGCTTTGCAAAAAAATTCCTCAGAGACGTGTGCTCAATAACTGCCCACCACATTGCTGCTTGGGCTTCCTCAGCACTGTGGCTGTGGGAGGGAGCTGTCCTAGAAAAGCAGCAGAAACAGCCTCAGTCTCTGCAGGTCCACTGAACTGAAGCATTGAAAGGACCCTCATAACATGCAGTCCTACCAAGGCAGAAAATTCTGTTAACCTTTTGTTGATAATAAGGGAAGAGAAAATTACAAGTCATTAATCCAGAACATTTTTAGTTCAGAGAAGATAATTATGAGGCCAATTAGGGAGAAAAGAATAGTTATAAATACATTTGCCACAGCTATTAGTAACGATTGAAGGAGAATGATTAAATAGAATATCCCTGGGCTATGGTGATGCTGTAAAGATGAACAGTGTGAAAGGACATAAAGGTAATTTAAAAAATAAAAAACACTTTTTGGAGACAGGGTATTGCTATATAGTTTCGGCTGACCTTGAACTTTGAGTAGTCACGCTGCCTCAGCCTCAAGTGCTGGGGTTATAGTTGTGTGCTGCCTGCCATAAGGAACACCCAGCTCATATGTTTTTTGAGCAGCGTTCAGAACTTGTTCAATAGAGTAACATTGAGAGGGTAAAAAAATGGTACGGAGATAATACCCGTAGGAAGCCGGGCGGATATATATGATCAGGCAGTTGACAGTGGTTTGTGGACATGTATATGTGTTGGCTTTTTAACAACTGTAGGTTTGAGGGATGAGTTTATTTAGTTGTCTTTCTAACACTGAGTTTCTAATTAAATGGAGGCACTTAGACTGAATTCCTTCCCAGCCAGCAGGGTGCAATGGGAGGCAGGGGAAGACCCTTTAGGGTTGGCTTTCCTCCCTTTGGAAACGCCACTGCAAATCCTCTGAAGATCTGGGGAGTTCTCGGAATACAAGGAGAATGCAGGGCACAGGTGAGGTTTGGCTCAGAGCTTTTGGTTGCATTTGATCTTAACAAATTGGTACCATCGTTTGAACTGATTAATAAGAGCTTCTAAAAATGCCTTGAAACTGACCTATTAAACTTGCTTTAGATAATTTACAATTTTAAAGCATGTAGGAATTTTCTAGTTTGTATAATGTCTTTTTTTTTTTTTTTTGAGTATTTGGTACAGGGTCTCACTGTGTGCAACTTGGAGTCAAAGTGATCATCCTGTTTTCAGCCTCCTCAAGGCTGGGGTTAGAGGTGCACAGCCCCAAAGCCAGACTCGGTCACTGGCTCAGTGTACCTGGGGGATGGGGCTGGCCTGGCATGTGGTGCTGGGGATCGAACCCTGATCCTTGTGCTTGCCTAAGCAGGCACTTAGTTTCCTATGTGTTGCAATTTTTAGTACTGTAATTAAGTCTTAAAGTTCATGGACTTTGATTTTATCCTCAAAAGTTGTTAATTTTGGGCCAGCGAGATAGCCCAGCGGTCTAAAGCATGTGCTTAGGCAACTGCAGGAACCATGGATCCCCGGCACATGCCAAGCCAGCCCCACCCCCAGGGCAGGCTGAGCCGGCCATGACATAAATAAAGGTTTGGATTTTTTTTTAAAGTTGTTAATTTTGATCCAGTGTAATATGTCTGTATGAAACACAAATCAGAGATTATGACAGTCAGAGCAGTTGTTTTCAGTGGCTGCCTACAGTCGACTGTAGTGGTGAAAGGGTGGCTGCTGGCTCTCTTGGTCTGTATTCTTGACTGTCCTTGCCTTATTTATATTTATATTTTAGTAAGGCTCCACAGGGTCTCACTATGCAGATCAGACTCATAGTGATCCGCCTGTGTTCAGCCTCCCAAGAGCTGAGATTACAGGTACACGCCACCATGCCCAGTCTTAATTGCCTTCTTAGAGTGCCTGGGGGCAGGGCTGGCACAGCATGCTGGGGATTGAACCCAGGCCACTGTGCCGAAGCAGGCACTTTAATGTGCTGAGCTATTTGGCTAGCCCTGTGTGCTTGCCTTTTTATCCCACTTCTGAAATAAGTGGATATTGTGAGAACATTTTGGGGTCAGTTGCCTTGTTATGACGGTTCCTGTCCTTTTAAAGATCAATATTACTTTAAAGCATGAACAAATATAGGGTAAGTAGAATGTAGTTTCATTTTTGCTTTTCTCCCTTTTGGCTTATTTATATTATTGTTGTTATTATTATTTTTTTGTGGTGTGGTGCTAGGCACTGAACCCAGGAGTTTGTACTGGTTTTGCTTTTTGAGGCAGGGTCTCACTAAAGCAAGGTTTTGCCTTTTTATTTATTGCTTTCCCCCCTGTGCTTCTTGGAATGAACTTCATGCACATTAAGCAGAGACTGCACCCTTAAGCTCTATCACCACTCTTGGTTTTGCTGTTTAAAAGCAGTGAAGCACTTGCAAGCAGGCCCAGTGGTCCAGGGTTCGATTCTTGGGCCTGCCATGCTGTGCCGGCTCCGCCCCCAGGGCACACTGAGCAATTGAGACTGGGCATGGTGGTGCACCTGTAATCCCAGCTCTTGGGAGGCTATACATAGGTGGGTCACTATGAGTTCGATCTAGTAGTGAGACCCTGAACACCCCGTACACCCTTCCCTAAAAACTGCAAAAAAAAAAAAAACGCGCTGACTTGCCGTTTTTCATTACACTGTGCTATGGACGTTTTCCCAGAGAAGCCTGAGTTGCTCACAGTTTAGATAGTTTAAAGCTTTGTTCATCTTAAACAAAAGAGTACTGAGAAGGCATCCAAGGGCTTGGAGCAGGTGAACGTGGTGTTCTGGACTGCAGGGCCCGTGTTCCTTGGCCGGCTGGGGGGCCGGTGGAGGGTCTTGCTCTGTGCTTCGCTGGACCATCTGCCGAGGTTACTGCACTTATTTTGTGTACACCCAAGAAACGGAAACTACAGCATGTCCTTAGAGGAGAATGTTTTGATTTGTAATAGTTGAGATATGCAATAATGGATTGTGTGGCGGGCTTTTGTTGTTTTGCTATGGAGAATATGCAGAAAGCTACCTGAAGGAGGACAATTTGCGGGCCATGTGCTGTGCTGCACCCCTGTAACCAGGGCCCGAGGCAGGGGGATTGCGAGTTGGAGGCCACCTGGGCAACTGAGGGAAACCCTGTCTCAAAATTAGGAAGGGCTGAAGTTGTGGCCCCATGGATTCCATGGCAGTAGCCCACATATAGACACAGATGCAGACACGCACGCACCTTCACATTCCAGGGAAGACCTATAAATGGAAGATGGGTGCAGTGTGCAAATATGAGGCAGGAGGCACGCTGTGGAGCTCCACCTCCCACGGCTCTGTGGAAGCTCGGACCGTTCTCTGCCACATCACCAGGGCAGAGCAGAGCTTGAGATGCCAGGTGTCAGGCACAGAGTTTTACTGGCTGTCCCATGTTATGGTTTGTGTCTAGTTGTCGCCCATAGCCTCATGCAGTCATGGGGCAGGTACTTCTAGAGTTTGAGATTAGTTCCTGATCCAGGCTAGGATTATGGGTCTTAGTACTGCTGGGAGTATGGGTGAGTGCTACACCCAAGTAGCATACAGCCTGGATGTAACTTAAGGGAGCCGGACCTGCTCTCTGTAGCCATTGCTGCTGCTGCTGCTGCTGCTGCTGCTGTTGCTCCTCCCCCCCCTTTGCTGTCTTGCTCTTTGCCACCGCCACCATGAACGGCTGCCCTCTGCCATGAGCTACTCTGCCTTGGAGCCAGCTGAGTATGGACTGAAACCTCCAGTAACTGTGAGCTAAGTAAACCTTTCCTTCCTTCATTTTCGGTGTCGGGTATTTGTCCCAGCAAGAAGAAAAGAGTTACTGGGACACTCTGTCTGCTTGTTTGTTTCTTTGGGACCCTTATTGTGAGAAGTGAGCTCCCCAGGCTTTTTCTGACCCTTCCCTTCTGCCTGGGCCTTTCTCTCTGGAGGCAAAATGGACTGCTAGTCCGGTGCCAGGCGGGCTCCGTGCCTCTTCTCTTCAGCTGCCCTCTAGGAAGCAGGGCAGAGGGACATCCCTACGTACAGTACCGCATACCTGGCGCTAGTAGTCTGAAAAATAATTTGAAAAATCATTTGAGACCTAGGAGCAGTGGAAAGTGCATCAATTCAGGGAAACAGCTTTTGCACTGCAATAATTCCTTTCCGAAGCCTATTTATGGAGACCTGTGCCAACGCCATACCAGGGGTGGGAATTAAACTTTGCACAAATGTAGTGTTTGTCTCTTGTTTTCCTTCTCTCCACTCAACCACCCTTCACCGAAACAGACCTGAAAGTCTCATTTGTACCTGGTTGGCTTGTTAGAGAAAAGCACGGTAAGAGGCCTGTGACACTTCACAGAGCTGCCACTAGGTTAAAAGGACATGCACACAGGGATAAATGCATATGAGATCCCTAAGGAGAAAAGCAACTGGTAGCAAACAAACTGCTACACATTTAAAGTGCTGTCTTTTATTATTCCCCCTCCCCCACTAGAACCACCGAAAGCTCAATTTCATGATGACTGTAATAATACAGGCCCACGTCTTGTTTTGGCACCAGAGATCAAACTCAGGACCTCGCACTCTCCAGGCAGGCGCTTACGCCCCTGAGCTACCCCTCTGACAGGCCCATATCTTAGTAAACAGAACATAGCCTCTGAATCTGCCTTGCTGCTCAGCACTTGGCCTGTGTCCTTTCCTTGGGCTTCAGAAGCTGCGCCTCGAGGACCAATGGACTCAATGGAGGTTAACAGCCAACACTTAAAGAGACTGAAGCAAGGAAGTTTACAACTTCAAGTCCAGCCTTGGCGCCTTAATGAGACCCCTGCTACCTCAAGAAAAGAGTTGGGAATATGGCTCAGTGCCAAGACCCTTACTCCCCACCAAGGGAAAGGAGTAACTCAGTACCCTCAAACCGTATTCTTTTTTTTTTTTGCAGGACCAGGGATTGAACTCAGGCCCTTGTGCTTGTCAGGCAAGTGCTTATTCTACTGAGCTATCTCTCCAGCCCCTCAAAGTGCACCCTTGGACTCCCAGTTACTCTCAAGCCTGAGGCAACAAGATCTCTTGTGCCCAGAGATTTAGCCTGAAAAAAACAAAAAGGTTAACAGCCTGGCCGGTTCACATAGAGACCTCATTAAGGGAGGCGTCTCAGTAGCCCTACCAGGTAGGAGATCTTGGGTACACTTCCTAACAACAGGGAGGCATCAGGGAGGAGAAGAGACTCACCCAGCACCACTAGCACTTGCACTTAGAGGACTTTTCCAGAAAGCAGGCAGACTGATCTGAACCAGACTTGGGAGATGTCTCGTGTTGCCATCAAAACCCAGTTTACTTCTTTGCATCTTTTGGTTCAAGTCAAACTTGATCAGTGTGTGTGTGTGGGTTTTTTTTTAGTGTTTTATTTATTTATTTATTTAATTTATTTATTTATGTTATGGCCGGCTCAGCCTGCCCTGGGGCTGGGACTGGCGCAGCATGTGGTGCCCGGGATCAAACCTCGGTCCCTGCAGTTGCCTAAGCTTGCCTAATCAGGTGCTTTAGACCACTGAGCCATCTCGATGGCCCCTGCATTTTTTTTTTTTAAAAAAAAACAATAAACTGCCAAGCGTGGTGGCACACACCTGTAATTCTGGCACTTGGGAAGCTGAGGTAGCAGGATCAGTACGAGTTCGAGGCCAGCCTGAACTGTGTAGTGAGACTGTCTCAAAAAAGACAGGACAAAACAAAACAATAAACTGGATAAATTCAAGATAGAACATAGCATGATTGGCTTTTTTTTTTTTTTTTGCTTATTTTGGTCTTTTTGAGATAGGGTCTCATTTTGTAGTTCCAGCTGGTCTCAGATTCGGGCAGTGATCCTCTTGCCTCAGCCTTCTGCTCATACCATGATTTTATATCCAGTATCTTGGCTTTTCTTTGTTTTGGCATTTCTTGTTTTATGAAGAAAAATATTTTTTCTTTTCCTGCTTTTCTTTCCCTCATCCTAGCTGTTCTTTCCTTGTGAACAGCTTGTTCCTAATTTATGGGATCTAGTATACATTTTGGATGTTACTCATCCAGCTTCCCGTACAAGTGAGGCAATATGGTGTTTACGCGTGTGGATCTGACTCATCACACTCATGGGTAGACCCTCTAGTTACACCTATTTATCTATAAAAGTCTTAACTTTATGGCTCAGTAGTACCCATTGTGTCAAAATGCCCCATTTTTTTTTATCCATTCCTCTCAGTTGATGGGCATTTGGGTTGTTTCCAAGGTTTAGCTCTTACACATTGTGCAGCTATAAGCCTGGGTGCACATGTATTGCTGGGCATGGTTTTAATTCTGAGAAAATGCCCAGCAGGGGAATAGCTGGGTCAAACAAAACCTCTAGTCCAACTGATTTCTATATATACAGACAATTTTTTTTTTTCTGTCTTTTTGAGACAGGATCTCGCTATGCAGCTCAGGCTGGCCTTGAGCTCACTTTTGTAGCCCAGGCTGGTCTCAAACTCACATTGATCCCCCTGCCTCAGCCTCCCAAGTGCTGGGATTATAGGCATGCGCCACCACGCCTGGCCCTATACATACAATTTTTAAGCCAAAATACCTTTTTTTAAAAAAATCTTTTCCTCAGAACTGCTCTTTGAATTGAAAGTATTTAGTTCGAAACATTATATTCCACCATTTTTTAAATGCAGAGAGCCTAGAATATTTTACTGTAAATGATGAAACTGATAAAATATAAAAGATAAAAAGATGCTAAAGCAAAATTCAAGGCCCTGTATGAGAAGAAAATCCAGAAAACTTGAAGGCATGAGAAGGGCCTGTCGTTTCCCTTACTGCTACGTGGTTGAGTCTTGGGAGACATTTCATTCAGAGCATCCTGGGTTTTGCAGTCCTGCTGACTGGAAGCACCACAGAGTGGAGCACGCGACAGTGAGTTTGCTATTCAGTCACAGCTTGAAGCCACATAGCAGTAGCGGGAATAGAGCAGCTGAGAAATGAGCTGATCAGCAAGGATCTGTGTCGTGATCCGCTCGCCAGACATTTCCTTGACAAGGAACAGTGGCAGCAAGAGGACCCTGGGTGCACAGAAGGTGGCGGGGCCAAGCGACCACTGTGAAGACCAAGGTTTACGCACAGCAGATGAAGGTAAAAATTTAACAGGTTGGGGCAGGAAGGAATGGAGAAGGGGAGGAGGGCTCGAGGAGGAGGCACAGGCAGGTGGGATCATGGGCGATAGAATATTCCAGTCATAAATCAGTACAGAGAATTAAGTTTTTAGCCTGCCATTACCTTTGATTTTGGAAGGTCAGCAGTTACTTGATGTTATATATCATTAGTTGAAAATAGAAGTAATTTTTTTATAATCTTTATTTTATTTTATTTTTATGGCTGGCTCAGCCTGCCCTGGGGGTGGGGCTGGTGTAGCATGTGGTGCTGGGGATCGAACCCTGGTTCCTGTGATTGACTAAGCTTTCCTAAGCAGGCGCTTTAGACTGCTGAACCATCTCACCGGCCCTAGAAGTAATTTGAATACTCTGATAGTCTATTGTTCTGATTAGAAAATTCTCTTAGTTTTTTTTTTTTTTTTTTTTTGGTGGTCAAGGGGCATGATCAAAATATACAGCAAATGTCTCTGTTTAAAGACTGTGTTCAGTTAAAAGCCACAGGGCTCCTGGCCTCCTAAGAGCACTCTCCCACGCTGCGGACGCACTGACCCGCTGCTAGTGCCACCTCCTGAAGCAGACCTGAAAGCCCTGGCATGTTTTTATGAGGTGTGACAAAAAATACAGTGAGCGCTGATGCTGTTGCTATCAGGTGGAGAGACAGGCTCTCAGTAAACCATCACCACCTCCTCGTCACTAGACCCGGCCCTGTGGGACTCCTGCCCCCACCCCAAAGAGCAAGTGCCCGTGAAAGCTAAGTGTTTCGAATTCATTCTGGGCATCGAGAGAGCCATGCCAGTGCCCCCAAAGACCTTAGAATAAAAGACATCCAGAACTGCTCTAAAAAGTGCAAGAATGAACTACGTGTGCTTGGAGCAATAGGGAGGATTTTAAAGAGTACTGGTATTAATGTATCTTTTATTTTAATAACTAAAAAAATACTCTGTTTTTGGCTCTGGCCTTCTAGTGTTGAAACTGAAATGGCTTTTCTCTCTTGTGGCAGTGGAGTTTGAACTCAGGATTTTTGCACTGAAGCTACACTTCCAACTTTTTTTTAAATTTAATTTTATTGTTTTGGGACCGGGTCTCACTACACAGTTTGGACTCATATGTCCAAGATAGGGCCAGCATGGCCTGTGGTGCTGGGGATCAAACCTGGGTCCTTGTCCTTGCCTAGGCAGGTGTTCAGACTGCTGAGCTATATCCTGGCCCATCCTCCCACATTTTTAAAATTTTTGAGGCAGGGTCTGACTGAGTTGCTCAGGCTGAGCTCAGACTTGTGATCCTCCTGCCTCAGCCTTGCAAGCTGTTGGAATGACAGACGTGAGCCCCTGTACCCATGCAAGGTGGCATTCGATTGAAGTGGAAAGGGCTGAAGAGTGAAGAAACAACCTACAGAATGGGAAAATAATTGCCAGCTACTCTTCAAAGGATATGAAAAGAACTTAAAAAGTACAATTAGAGCCTTGCCATGGCCAAGAAGACAGTTCAGACGATACTCATGTGCCTGGGCAAACCTGCCACAGCATGTGTGACTAACTGCATACCAGGTCATTCTAGCTTCTGTTCTGTGGAAAGCGTAAAGCATTCCAACAGACTGCTTGAATGGAGACCGTTTCTTGCACCCATACTGTTAATTGCTAAATGTGATAGTCTGATCATGATGCTGAATAAATGTCTCTTTAAAAAAAAAAAAAAACCCTACCCCCCAATTTAAGGACCCAATTTAAAGAAAAAAATGGGCATTTGAAATGTGACCACCAAAGAAATGGGCATTTCTTTTCATGAAGGAAAATAAATGGCCAATAAAGTGTACATGAAAAATGTTCACTATTGCTGGCCATTTGAGAAATGCTTATTAAAACAACACACAGATTGCATCTAACTCCAGAAAGAATGGGTGCCATTAAGATATCAACCAGAGGCCAGCGAGACGGCTAAGTTGCTAAGTGCCCGGCTGGCAAGTGCAAGGACCCAAATTTGATCCCTGGTACTGAATACCATGCCATTGTGCCAGCCAACAAAACAGGGCATGGTGAAGCATGCCTGTAATCCAAACACTGGGGAGGCTGAGACAGGAGGATCACTACAAGCCCAAGCTGCATAGCAAGACCCTGTCCAAAAAACCAAATAAATAAAATAAAATCAATGACAAACCTATGCTGGCAAGGCTGCAGGGAGAAAGGAGCACTTCTACACTGTTGGTGAGATTGTAAACTAACACAATTACTATAGAAGTCAGTGTGGCAGTTCCTCAGAAGCTAACACTAGAAATTCCACTTGCCCCAGCTATTCCCCTTTTGGGCATCTTCCCAAAAGCATTAAAAACAGCCTACCACAGTGAGGTGTGCACATCCCTCTACAGTAGCACAAGTTGTAGTAGCAGGATCGCGGAAACAGCCTGCATGTCCTCCAACAGGGGAATGGATTAAGGCGGGGTGGCGCCTGGGCACAGCTTGCACCGTTCTGGCCTAAAGAGGGAGAATCTCGAATCATCCGTAGGAAAGTGGCTGCACCTGGTGACCAGCAGTGATCAGACACACAGACTTGAGATTTCTCTTACATGAAAAGCTCCCAGTCTGCCTCTGTTTTTCTCTCTGTCTGTCTCTATATGACAATAAGAAAGAAGGAAAAAATGTACAGCGGTCTTGTGAAGATGGCGTATCTAAAAGCGTGCCTCTGTGCAGTACAGCTGTCCTACGTGTTTTGTATTAAGACTGATTAGTCAGGTTTTTAACCTGTATGTATGATAATGAAATTTATAAGCTGTTTATGAGATAAACAAGTGAGTGATATTGGAGAAACAGAGGGGGGTGGAGAAAAGGGGAAAACAGGTGAAAAGCGTTGCACACCCATTCCCTACCATCAGTGTGTCATTATGAATTGCAAACATGTACTAATAAAAGTTTAAACAAAATGGCAAATGGCAAGACAAAGAAACGCACATTCCTTTTTTTTCTTCTTATTATGTTTGGTACAGGGTCTCACTATGCAGACTTGTAGTGAGCCTCCTGCTTTCAGCTTTCCCAG
>PVKN010025338.1:0-14156 GCA_004027915.1 Capromys pilorides | reverse complement strand
TGACGAGAGCAATTTAAAATCAAAAAATATATAGAAATGACCAACAAATACACTTAAGTGTATTTTAAGTCAGACTCACTAGTAACCATAGGTATTGAAGTCATTAAAATTTCAGTTATGCTACCTGTGGCTTGAAAGTATTTTAACCAATAAATACTTATGACCTGTGGAGTAACTGTGTCTGTTTATGCAATAGCAAAGCAGAGTGGGGTGACAAAAGGTTTTGGGAAACCCTTCTCCAAGATGCATCTTGAAGGTCTCCTCTTCTCTCCATCCTCAGTGTTACCCCTCTATTTCAGGTGCCTGTCATCCCTTGTATAGACTGATGCACTCATTTTCTACCTGACCCCTGCAATTCTACTCTGATTCCTTGGACCCCAAATTCTCCTCTTTGTAAAAAATTCCAAACACGTTACCCTTGTTGGAATTATCTAGGAATTTCATTTTGCACTTTCACATAAAGTGTAAGCTTTATTTTCAGTCAGATTGCCTGGCCTTGCTTCCTTAATAAGACATATTTATAAGTTAAAATCAAGTGCTTAGGGAGAGAGAATTACTTACTTCTCTATTGTATCAACACACAAAATATGTGTATGTAAGACACATGTCATGCAGGGTAGGTCCTTATTGGCTTTGCTTATGGCTATTGGGTGAGCAACTAGAAAGTTTCCTGAGAAAGGAACAGCTCCCTAAAGAGTCATAGAATATCACTGAGTTGGTAGAATGATAATGAGAAGAATAAAAAAGTATTGGGAAGCCTAAAATCGGCAGGTGTTTGACTTCTTTGGAAATCCATACCCAATCTACTTAGAGCACGCTTCCGTGAGCATTGACTCCCAAAGTATAGTCAAGAACAGGTAAGGTTTGATATAGTTTGAAGCGTCAGATATCTGCATTGATCATATTTGATTTCAGCAAAAAGTTACCTTATTCATGTGTTAAATTTTGTAAGGCAAGGCCAGTATAGTTTATGTGTTTTATAGTTGTTCACTAAGTAATAATGGTTATAATTCTGATCATTTAAAAGAATATATATCTATGAATCAGTCTCAGAATTTGTTTTAGAAAATTAAGCATATATATTAGAGGGATTATCTGAGAAGTTGTCTCCTCTCCAATATATAGTGAGTAAAATTTCTTGTTAGAAGTGAGATTTCTCCAAGAGATATTTATACACCACTGTTCGCAGCATCATAATTCACAGTAACGAAAAGATGAAAACAACCTAAGTGTCTCATGAAAAACAAGTGGAAAGGCAAATGGGGTATGCATGTACTAGGAAGCATTACTTAGATTTAGCAGAAAAATAAAATCTGATAATGCTACAACAAGGATGAACAATGAAGATATTATGCATGCTAAGGGACATGAACCAGTCACAAAAAGACATACTGGATGATTCCATTTATGTGTGTTATCAAGAACAGCCAAATTTATTGAAACAGAAAGTGGAATGGTGTTTGCCAGGGACTGGAGGGAGAGACAGAATGTGAATCATGGTTTTATGGGAATAGAGTTTCAGTTTCCCCAGATGAAAAGCATTCTGGAGATTTCTTGCATAACCATGTGACTATGTTCAGCATTATTGAACTCTGTATACATAAAATTATTAAGAAGGTATATTTTATGCTGTGCACAGTTTACTAAAGTTAATTTTTTAAAAGAGAAAAGACACTGACAAAAGTTGGGCAAACCACAGTACATGGTTTCAGGGTAAGCCCTGAGTAGACCTGACTGACCTTGTCAGATACAAAAGCTACATATTTTTTTGTAACATAGATCTTGCTTTATCTTGGTCTTAACCAACCAGAAGAAAAATCTAACCATGTGGTATAAAAAAAGCCATGTTAATATGCTGAATTATAGAAAGCTCAAGTTAACAGCCTCAGATAATGTCAGATGAGCTGATAATCCACTACTGTTACGAACTATTGGACTAAATATACAACTACTTTCTCTTTGTGCAATGAAAAGAAAGACCCATTCTAATGATGTTTAGACAAGAAATCATGTCTGCATCTTGTACTCTGAACAACTATGACGAAGACAACATTATGCAATGTATTAACTATTATAAATAATAATAATGAAAAGAAAATTAATCAAAAAAATAAATAAATAAAAGAGAGGAGATATACTTACCTATATAAAACTTTTCCAAGCAGGATGATAAAAAGAAAAAAAATGTTAAAAATCAAAGTGAACGCTTTCTACAATTCTCCAAGTGGGAACATTCCCAACACTTTTTGTATGTTGACCTGCAATAAGACTGCTATGATAGTCCACCTAGAAAGACTATAACTTTTAGAATTCAGAGATTAAGTAAATTAATTCATGAAGCTTGGGAAAGAAAGAAAGGCTTCTGGGAACACTGAGCATCTTCAATTTCCCAAAAGCCATGCACCAATTTTCCATCTTGAGTATACCAGAGAATACTCCTTTCACATAGCTTTCTGACAAAATTTAGATCATCTATGTGAATTTATTATATTTGAGCTTCCCTTGAAATCAGTACAAAAATTTAAGAATGAATTAAACTTAGCAAAACAGGCAAAAGGGCTTTTTATGAGTTTGGATTCAAGTTTCATTAATTTATTTTGACTACTTTTGCTACTGTCTTTGGTTTTGGATTTTTGCTACAGATCAGGTTTTGTCAAATTCGAAAGTGATACATCAAGGGCCAGCCAAACAGCTCAGCAGGTTAAAGCACCTGCAAGCAAGTGCAGGGGCCAGGTCCGGTCGCACAGAAACTGCAATTGAGACTGGGCATGGTGGCATGTGCCTGAAATCCCAGCTCTTGGAAGACTGTAAACAGGTGAATCACTATGAGTCCAATCTAGTAGTGAGACCCTGAACACCCTGTACAACCTTCCGTAAAATACAAAAAAAGTGATATATCACATTATGTATTTTGTATTTTGCATTTCGTTAAAGTAGATGGAACAGGTTCTACAGTATCAAAATATAATATTTGGAAGTAATATCACATTGAAGCCAGGGGACCAGGATTCAAAGATACTTTCAAATCATAGGAAATTTTCTGCTCAAATGAAATGGCTACTCATTACTAACTCAAGTTTGTTTATAAAATGGCCTACTTACCACATGCCATGCCTCAAAATACACCTTGGATGTTTTCAACTTGAAAACTCAAATGATTATTTGATGTGTCAGTGTAGTCTAGGGTACTGTCTTGGTTACTCTAAAACAACTTTTTTTGGTGGCGGGCAAGAGCAAGAGAGCAGGGAGAAATAGCAACAGCTCAAGCAGCTAACTGTTCTTTTTCCCTTATATTGAAATTCAAATCACCTGCCCCAGGGGAGGTGTTGCACCCATTTTTATAATAATCAATTGTAAATTCCGGAAGCCACCCCAAGACTGCATGAGGCTTTGGGGGTACACCTATACACAAACTATAACATTCCACCCCTGGACCCCTAAAGACTCATGCACATCCCTTAATGTAAAAGACATTTTAGTCCATCTCTAAGAGTTGCCAAAATCCCAACAGTTTCAGCGTTGCTGAAAATTCTAAGTCTTAAGTCTCTATGAAAATTTAAACACATTTAACATATAAAGGTGCAAAGCAATCATTACCATTCAAGAAGGTATACACAGCAGGATACTAAACATTGGGACCAGCACAAGTCTAAAATATAGAAGGACCAACATTAAATCCTATAGGTCCTTGTGGAACATACAAAGCACTCCATGGCAAATTGTAAGCTCTATGTGTCTCTGCCCCTATAACACTTTTGATAGATGTAGCTCCCATGGCTGCTCTCTCAGGCTGGCTTTGCTCACTTTTTGTACAGTCTATATTTTTTGTTTTTTTTTAAACTTTTGGGGTTTCCACTGAATAGACTTCTCATTCACAGCTTTATATATTGCACTCTCAGGGGCACACTGCCTGGACTCCCAGGCCTTTTGCAATCTAGGTGGAAGGCTTCTTAACTTTAGAACTCTTGCATTCTCAATGCTCCTAAAACCACTGCCATGTGGACGATGCCGAGGTCTGGTGCCAGCTGGAGCAGTAGCCAGGCTTCCTTCTCTCTTGGCTATAGGGGTTGAGTGCATGGATCACTGAGCACTCTGACCCTGGTTTTGAGGAATACATTCTCTATGCCGCTGCCATTCTAGAACAAAGGCCTCAGCAGCTTTCCCCTCAAGGCAAAGTCTCTGACCTTTGTAATTTTGAGGCTGCAAAGGGTGGAGACCTGCCGCTTCTTGTCATGTCCTCTGGCCATTTTTTTTTAATTTTTTGATTTCTTCTCAGCAGTGGAGATCCTCTCAGCTCTATCTTTGTAGTCCACAGCTTTAGTGGTGCTTCCTTTTTGACCATACTTACATTTTGAGCCATCTTGCTGGGCTCCTTGCTCTTAATTTGTAACATAAATCTGGCTAAAAGCCCCCAATAACAGCCATGCCACCGCCCCAATATTTTGCTGCTTTGAAGTATCTTTTGAAAGACTTGCCAGTCTGCCATGCTTCATCTCAATCTTAGGTAAGGTCTCTGGGCATCAGCAAAATGCAGACAATTTTTTTGCTAAGTCAAAACACAAATGATCTGGAGTCCAACAACAAATGCAGTCCTTCTGTGCAGCAGAAACCTCTTGAACTTGGTCTTTATACGCCGGCTTTTTATCAGCCTTCTGATCTCCTGAGCTCTGACCAGAATCTCCCCTACAGAAGAGCCAAAGCTGTTCCAGCTCTTACAACTAGGCAATATCTCTGAACTTTTTTTTTTTTTTATCTCATTCTATAAGCCATTCCTAAACACTCATGATTCACATGGTCAGGTTTAGTCACAGCAATGCCCCACTCCTGGTACCAAATTCTGTCTTAGTTACTCTTCTCTTGTTGCTGGGACAAACACCTGACACTCAAAATGAAGGAAGGAAGAGTTTATTTAGCTCACAGTTACTGGAGGTTTTAGTCCGTATTCAGCTGGGGCCAAGGCAGAGAGGCACATGGCAGAAAACCTTTTATGGTGGTGGACAAGAGCAACAGAACAGAGAGAGATGGCAATAGCTCAAGTGGCTAACTGTTCTTTTCCCCTTATATTAAAATTCAAATCACCTGCCCCAAGAGAGGTGCAACACTCATTTTTATAATAATCAATTATAAATTCCAAAAGCTGCCCCATGACTGCATGAGGCTTTGGGGAGACACCTATACACAAGCCATAACAGGTACTTTGTACTTATTGCCATATTGGGGGAAGGAAAATAAAGCCCATCTCATATCCGCTTAATGGCTCATTCACATCATTTCTGATTGTTTAATCAATGAGCTCTCTGGATACACACAGCCATTCCATAGTATCTGGGAGGAACTGACTCTAGGAACTTCCCACCACTCCACTGCGCAGATTCTAAAATCTAGGAGTGCTCAGTCTCTTTCACAGAATGGTATAGCATTTTCATATTGCTTATGTACGCTCTTCTGTAGACTTTACCTCTAGATTATTTAAATGAATGAAATGAAATATAATTCCTGTCTAGAGAGTTGTTATATTATGTTGTTGGGGGAATAATAACAAAAAAATCTCAATGACTCTCTCTCTCTCTCTCTCTCTCTCTCTCTCTCTCTCTTTTTTCCCTCTCTCTGTCTCTCTCTCTGGATTTTTTTCTGGATATTTTTGATTCTTATTTAGTTGAGTACATGCTAGCAGAGCTCACACACATGCGCAGCCAAATGTTCTAATCCATTGCTTCACTTTAAATGAAAAAGCCTCTCTTTTAAAGAAGTCCTGTGGGTTTTCTCATTAGTTTCTAAAAACGTGTTCTTGCCTTCTAGCAACATACCAAGGTTACACTAAAAATAATCTTGCCTGCCTACCCATTTTAGATTAAGATCATCAAAAGTAACATTCTGGAGAATTTCTACAGTGTGTGCATAATAATTGCACCAATTGTACCAGTAAATTATCGTGGGAAGAATTTGAAATATTATCCTTACGAGAAAAAGTACATTGCCTTTGAATGTAAAACCAAGACTAGAAACTTCTCAAAACATAGGAGGCAACAGATTGAGGAAATTGTCTGAGTAATTTGTGAGTAAACTTTTAAGTAACCATGGCTTTAGGATTCCACGTCCCTCCTTCAGTTCCCAAAGCACGTATGGATCTGGCCAGAACAGTTTTGAAAGTTCATGTATTTCCTGAATTGTGGCATTTCACAAGTGGGAATAAACAATGAGAGTGCTTCCGGCCCAGGGGCAAAGAATGTCCAACAGGGCCTGATCACTTCCATAAAAACCTCTTTAAAACAAAATGTATTGCTCCTGAATGACGTCTGTTGCTGTCTGATGTTTGTTTCAGGTGGTGACTTTGTACATGAAAAATGACTAATGCACAATACCCAAAATAAATTATATCTCTCCATCCCCATTTCCCACAAGTCCTTCCCACACACACTTGTTTTAAATGAATGGAAACAAAACCAAAACAATCCAAGCTGCCAAATTCTATTGTGTATATAGTAGTCATTTTCACTAATGCCCTTGTCTTTTTAATTACAGAAAACATTCTTCTTGGATTGCTGCCCTAAAGAACTCAGAAGGACTTTTAAATGGTCTTTCACTTCCAACACTTTTTAACTGGGGATTATTGGTAGAGATTATTGAAAGATAACACTATACCAAAGGGTATTTCCATGTACTAATCCACTTCAAGCAGGGAGATTAAGCAAAGTAATATGAGGTTTACTATTCCTGCAAAAAGAAGGCCTGGCTAATCCCCTAACTCATCACACCTAAGTACTCACCCCAGCTGACTTGAGAAGATTTCTACATTGCCATCTACAGAGCTGTAGATCTAGCACAGCATCAGGATGTATAAGATGTCCCAAATTGGTTGATTAGTCGGTCTCTGAATAAAATATTCTATTCTAGGTAGCGAGAATCAAGTATTGGCTAAACTGTGGTTTCCTTTTTCAGCAATCAGATAAGCAAATATGCTTCAGGTTTCTCTCATTTTACTTTTATTTTCCTTTCAAGAGACAATAATGAAAATAAAAGGCTACAAGAGGATGAGAAACAAAAAGAAATTAAAATTTTCAGATGATTTTTAAAAAGTTAAATGCTGCTTATGTTTCTCAATTCCATTATATCTAAACTTCATAAATCTGAGTATCTCAGCCACTTTAAAATAACAAATAACTTTTTTACTGAGTCATATTAAGTAAATTGAAAGATAACATAAAATCAGACTGAGATCTCTGGTGTACCTATTATAAGACTCCTTCATGCCAAATGGAGAAAACTGTATTTCTGTGACTCTTTCAGTGTGGATTTTCCTTCTTGCTTCAATAATTAGGGATCTCAGAGTGAAATTTACGACCTCTCTCTAGCAGTAATATGATACCTATTACATATATTTTCACTAATCTCATGATCAGTTTCTTTTTCCTTTCAGTTTCTTTGCAATTCCAAATCATTTTTGAATGGAAGTAACATAAATTAATCACGTAATCCATAAGTCATACGCTTTACAGTTTTTTCTTGAGTAAAGATAAAATGCCCCTAGACACGTGGTAAAAAGAAAAACCAAGAGGAAAGACATTCCAGTTGTGATAAGAATGCCTTCTACGAAGCTGAACCAGAACATTGTTCTTTATTCCTTGCATGTAGGAGACACCATCAGGACTTTGAATAAGTTGCAAAATGATATGCAGAAGCAATAGGACTAACCTGCAGTGGTCCAAATTTGCTAGCAAAACTGTGCTCCTCCTGGATGCACCAAGTTAATTTCAGGTGGCAACTCAATAATATGAATATGAAACACAGGCTCTGAGGCCAGGGCCATTGGCTGGAAATGTTACAGAACCTGTGGTTTAGAAAAGAGTTGCTGTGCGTGTGTGTGTGTGTGTGTGTGTGTGTGTGTGTGTGTGTACATAGGCATATGCAAATGTAAATGTATTCATCCACTCATAGGTAAAACTAAATTCTTCTGGTCCAGAGATTAGATTCCACAGAGGCACAAGAGAGAAATTCGTGGATCATAGGTCTTATACTCTTGGGAATACCATAATTAACAGTATTCAAATAAAGATCCAGTAGTCTTTTTTTTTATTTTTTGAACAGGTAAATGCAACTTTTATGTAAAGAGAAGAAAAGAAACAAAGAGTGAATGAAAAGGAAGAGCAAGGAGTGACACGTGCCACTGCAACATGGGCCACTGCGGAACAGGAGTGCCACAGATCAGGAAGATCACCATGGCAGTGAATTCTGTGGCTGCCCTCTTTTATACCTCCTTCAGATCTGATCCACTGGAAGTTGCTCTGCCCGTGTGTCCTGCCCACAGGTGAGAGGTCACCTCCCATTGCTTAGTCCCTGATCCGGATCTGTGTATTGGCAGGTTACATCCTGTCTTGCAGCCACTGCCATGCCCCAATGGCTTGCTTCACTTCCCCTTTGAGAGACATAAATCCCCATGATTCTTTATGGGTTGCTGAGGCAGTTGAGGTCTCAGTCTTCAGGCAGCGCCTTCGCTAGGCTTTGGGTACGCTCCATTATATGAAGAGCACCGTCCTCCCCACTCTAGGCGAGCATCTTCGCAACGTCTCAACTCATCGGCCAATGGATTGCTGTGGGGCTCACCACTATTTGACTGTGAACTTGAGTATATGAGCACCTTTTCATGTCCCTGATTTTGATTATTTGGATTATTTACATGAAGCAAAATTTCTGGATATGATGGCATCATTTTCCACAGCTGTTGCACCATTTTAATTCCCACTAGCAGTACACAACATTCCATTTTTCTATGTCTTCTTCAATATCTGTCATTTTCTATCTTAAGCATTTTCTCTTTAACTTTTATTATTTTGTTTTGGTAACAGCCTTCCTAAGGCACTTGAGGTTGTATGTGATTGGAATTCTTTTCATTTTTTAAGTAGAGCTTCTAGACAGCTATTCTGCATTTCAAATGACATTTAAGAGAACAAAAGAGCCCGTTTTAAAAGACAAGTAGATTTACAAGGGATTTATAAGGCAAAACCCTCACAAAACTGACATGAACACTGTTAATTACATGAAAACAAAACCTACTGCCTCCTAAGCTCTCTATGCCTTACCCAAGATCTCAGTCACTAAGATTGACTGTAGAATACACATACATGGAGAAAGCTGAGTCATTGTGAGTTGTAGCCATTGCTGAATTTCTCCTGGAACAACTATAGGAGGCAGCAAATAAGACTGCAAACATTTTGTCTACTTAAAGAGAAAGTAGAAGTTTCAAATCATTCTTTTCACTTTTTTCCCCTAAGAATTCTGCATGTGAGGAAAATTAAACCACATTTACTCCAGAGCACCAACCCCCCTCATTTTTTAAACATGCGTGTGTCTCAAGAGAATCAATCCATATGTTT
This sequence comes from Capromys pilorides, assembly GCA_004027915.1. Taxonomy (NCBI): domain Eukaryota; kingdom Metazoa; phylum Chordata; class Mammalia; order Rodentia; family Capromyidae; genus Capromys; species Capromys pilorides. The sequence goes on along the minus strand of PVKN010025338.1, from coordinate 4,785 downwards.
CTGATCCATTTACAATTAATTCATCAAAATGTTATTTTGATGTCCAAGAAGCTCTATTAAGCATCTCTCGTGGGTCTTTTTTCTTAGAAACAGGAAATCATGTTTTGCCAAGAGCCAAATTCAAAACACACCAAAGGATTTTGAGCTGAGTTTGAAACATTGGGACTTCAACATCTAAGTGCCTGCCAAACTTGAACAAGAACATCTCTTCATCTTTACATGCAAGCCAAGCCGAGATTTAATATGAGATTAATCTGATTATTGAGAAACCCAGGATGACAGAAGGGATTTTTTTTTTTTTTTTTTTTTTTTTTTTTTTTTTGCAGGAGCAGGAGGTTCTAGGCAAACCGCACAACAGTATGAAGATGAGAAGGACCATCAGCACATTTTAAAAATGTTTACACTAGCAAGACATTGTGAGCTTCTACCCATGCCTGCAGGTTGTACAACTGCAGATCACCTCGGAACATCCTCCTCCACGCAGTCTGTCTTGTCTCCAGTTTGTAGATGTTATCACACAAGGAGGCCTAGCAGTGGGCAGCGTCCAGCACCAGCATCCGGGCTGTGCTCCGTCTCCCTGCTCCCTCGTACACAGCAGCTCCTTCACAGGGATCAGCGACATTCACGGTCCAGTGCCCCACTCCTCAGCACTTCAGCCTTCGCTCACCTTCTGCTTCTCCTTCACTTCAGCTTGAGCCGGTTTGCATCCAACATCTAAAGCCTCCCGAATCCAAACGACACATCTCTGAATCTCAGCTTCTGCCTTCAGGTCTTTGAATCTTATTTTCTCTTCATGCCATCCCAGCTGACGTCGTTTTGCCTTTGAATCTCTTTGTTTTCCAGTGATGACTTTTCTTCTGCCTTAAGCCCACGGATGTCAACTCCAGCCAGGGATCACCCTCCCTCCTTCAGAAGGCCTGCAGTACCCATTTCCATATAAATGGTCATGAGTCATATGCTCCTCTGTGGCATCTCTTTTACACATGTTCAAATTTTAATCTGAATTATTTTTAAATAGTGTTGCTCCATAACTCACTGCTAGCATTTTGTGTTCTGAGGAGACAAATTATAAATGACAATAATTTAAAGTAAGATAAATTGGGCCAGGGATGTATCTCAACTTTTATGTCTGCCTGACAAGGACAAGGTCCTGAGTTCGATCCCCCACAATGCCCCTCAAAAAAAGTAATAAAATTGACTACACTTAAAATCTTACATGTATTAAGAGACATAGAAAGGCTTCTAAAGATGCGCATGTGATGCTAGCTTTGTAATTGTGAAATCTTTGTATATATGACATCATAGAAATTTCTAGAGAAACAAAATTTAACAACAATCTGAATAGTGTAGAGTACAGAAATCGCTTTCCAAAATGTGCAAAAGTCAGAACTATCAGGTGTATTTCTTAGTTGTCTTTAGGTCAACTGTAAAGATTGGAAGGAAAAGAAAGCAAAAACAATATTATTCATCTTAATGTATATCAATAAACAATAATCCACCAGCAATGTAAGAGTTGAACAGAACTGTGCGGAAATTACCATGTGTATCCAGACTTTTTGACCAAGGAATGAAAAAAGGAAATAACGAACAAAACAGTGAACCTGAATGGAGGCCTTTATCATGAGTTTGTCAGGGTATGCAGGGTGAAGTCATCAGTATGCTGGAGAAGGTCTCCTTCCCCTGCCTTAATTTGGAAGAGAAGTGAAAGCCCCCCAGCCACTTGGCTCTCTCTTTTAAAATTCGGGTCAGAGACAGGAAATGAGCATTGCCTTTCATAATGCCTTGGTACCACTCCACTGACACCACACAGGATCAAATTCAGAGTACCGAGGCCAGCCAGATAGCGCAGCAGACTAATGCGCCCTCTAGGCAGATGCAGGGACCGGATTTGATCCCTGGCGAGCTGTGCTGGCCCCACACCCCCAGGGTACGCTGGGATGGTGATTGAGAGCGGGCATGGTAGTGCACACCTGCAATCCCAGTGCTTGGGAGGCTGAAAATAGGAGGATCACTAGGAGTCCAGTCTGTGTAACAAGATCCTGTAGACCTTGTACTAAATACATTTAAAAATAAATTAATTACATAAATAAATTCAGAGTACCTGCCCACCAGTATGCTTTGCCAGGAGCAGAACTCAGCCCCTCCCTGGCCTACCTGCCTGGAGCTTCCACTGCTGGCCAATTGGAGGAAGGAGAAGCCAGCAGGACTAGAATTAGAGCCTCAAGTGTGAAATCCAGCTAAGAGAAAAATCCCCAACCTGAAGATTTCAGAAACAAGCGTCTGACCAATGAACTACCTGTGTCACCACTGTCAGCCATGCTATGTTACGCTTACTTCATACAGCAACAGGTACCAGTTTGGGTGAGGAGAGAGCAAGGTAACAGAAACACACAAAAAACTGTTCTCAAATTTTTCAAGACGCAGTAAATAATCATTTGATTTTTAATTTTCAATAGAATTATAAATGTCATTCCAAAAGATAGGCATTTAATACTTAAATGTAATGAGAACTTGGCTGATCAGTCTTATAAAATTAAATAACTGATTTAAGTTTTTAAATTTCATGAAGTTAATACAAAAAATTAAAAGTTTGGAGCGATATTTAGAGAAACCTTATTAGGTTACAAAACCTATTCAAATACTTAGTGATATTGGTCAGAGAACTGAAGTAGCATAAAAAGAAACTATATTGAAATGACAGATGCCATTTAAAATATTTTGTCACATCTATTAGCTCAGTTCTTGAGTGGTATCAAATATTAATCAAATCTTCCTTAGAAAATGTCCACTCACTTTGCTACATAAAAGTAGCAGGGGCCAGGGAGATAGCTCTGTGGCACAAGTGCCTGACTGGTAAGTGCAGGGTTGTGAGTTTGAACCCCAGTCCCACAATAAATAAATAAATAAATAAATAAATAAATAAATAAATAAATATAGCAGAATGAAAAGTGATATTAGCGAGATGGTGGATCCAGTCCCTCCTTCCTGCCACAAGGATCTGGACTAATCGATACACAGGCCAATTTCTTTGAGGAAAAGTACAGAAGCCAGAGAAGACAATTATAAACTACAGGTCTGTGCAGTGTTCAGCCCTCAGAGGAAAATCAGAGTGCTCACTCATGACAGTTCCCACCACCCACCGCCATGGTGCAGCACTGGGAGGGAGCTGCCTGCTCCCAGCTTCCTGGGACAGACAGTGAAGAGTAGACCCTACAGGCAGTATTTAGACCTGTGAGGAGGCTGCCCAAAGGCTTAATTGTAATTTGTCTGCAACGAAGTGCTGGTAGGAATGATAATCTTGCCGGAGGTGCTGTGAACAAAGACAATGCCTAGTCTGGCATGGCACACATTTTCTTGCCACAAGCCCTCACCAGCTCTAGGTGGACACTATGAGGGATGCCCTCACCTCCCTACTTTTTTGTTAAGAGGGGAAGAGTTGAAGCACATGTCCAAAGTCTCAGTCCTCTAAGGAGGCTGCAAAAGGAACCTGTTTCTGACATGCCTGTCTTATGTGTGGTAATAGAAACTGGTACACACACTAGATACATGAAAGCACTAAGAATATGAGAGATCTCAGCAATTTTCTGTGGCACTAGAGGTGATATGGTAGAGGAGACAGAGGCTGACACAATTGGACAGCCTTTTTTGGGGGGGGAAAACTAATAGCAACAGTCAAGCTCTTAGGGGCTGATTTCTGTCTCCCTCAATGTAGAGAACTGATGAGACCCAGTATACTCTAAGTGATGCTTAGAGTGTACTCCACATGACCTTAGAGTGTACTGAAATGAAAATCAGGGTGGGCTTCTAGCAACTCTGTGTAACCTACTATACCACAGACAGAGTGAAGCTCCCATACAAAGGAATAAAGAAATTTCTTAAAATAGGTAATCACATTCCCAGAAAAAATTCAAGCAGCTCCTATAATCTCAAGCCAGGCTGACTGTTGAAGACTTTCTCTGTGAGAAGATGGTCATAATGATTGGGAGAGAGATCTGAAGTCTGTGCTTAAAATTGTGTCCATCCCAACACAAAGTTTCAATATGTATTAAGATTTCTATGTGAATGGCCCCCCGAAAGCCTCGTGAGGTCACAAGGTGGAATCTAGAGTTTGTAATTGGTTCATTGTCTAGCGCTATGATTGGAAATGTGAGTGCTACACCCACCCTGGGACAGGGAGTCTGCACACAACATAAAAGAGGAAAAGGGGCTGGCTCCTCCCTTTTGTCCCTTTTGCTCTTGCTTTTGCTGAATTCCACAGCCATGAACTTTTGCCCCTAGTCACACCACCCTGCTTTGGAGCCAGCTGAGTATAAACTAAAACCTCCACACACCATGAGCTAAATTAGCCTTTCCATCTGTAATTTGAGTGTAAGGTATTTTGTCTCAGCAATGAGAAAAAATTAACTAAGGCCAAACACATGAAGATAAAGAAAATTTAGGTGACTCAAAGGAATTAAATAAGTCTCCAAAACCAACCTTAAAGAAAGTTGTATGAGTTATCTGGTAAAAAATGCAAATTAATCATCATAAAGAATTTCATCAAGCTCAGAAAAATATTGCATGAGGAAAAATATGAACAATGAGTAAAACTATGAAAATGACCAAACAAATTTTAGAGCCAAATATCACAATAACTGAGATAGGAGAGTTACAAGAGGAATCTAACAGTAGATTTGTCCATGTAAACGTATCAGCAAACTCAAGAACAGACATTTATAATTATCTATGATACTGAGTGAAACAAATCAGACACATAGGCTTAAGTATTGCGTGACTTCTTGTACT
>PVKN010025337.1:0-14167 GCA_004027915.1 Capromys pilorides | reverse complement strand
GCTGGAGGAGGAGGCATTTCCCGAAATCTGTGGGCAAAGTGGGGCAGGGGTCCATTGCTGGACTCCTTCAAGGGTAAGGGGATGGAAAGGGTCTCTGAGTGGGGACCTGGAGGGAGAGGGGTCAGGTGCGGTCCCACTTGCTGGCTGGGCCCCTACTTGCTGGCTAGGCCCTTTCTTCTGCTGACTCACGACCTTTGAGAAGCTGGGGAAGCTGCTAGTTCCCTCTCCTCTCCTCTAGCTCCCCTCCCTCTGGCTTGAGTCACCAGGGCGGAGCTGCTGGGAAAAGATTTTCCCTTTCCCGGATCTGATTTAACCCCTAAAGTTCTGGAAGAGGGAAAGGAGTGTGTGGCCTGGGACAAGCTCTTGACAACTCCCTCTTGAGAGGCTCCCCTCGCCTCCAAGTTTGCCCTGACTGGAGCCCCAGCTCTCCTCCTGAGCTGGGCTTGCTGTGGGCTTTGCCCTCAGTGCCCTGGTAGCATTCCAAATGCTAATGATCTTAGATGCAAGCTCTTCTTCGGGGAAAGGAACCACTCATTAAGATTGGGAAGCTTTTCCTATAACCAGCCCTTCCTGTTACCCTGGAAGGCACTGCCTGTGTGGAGGGGCCGCCCTTGCTGCAGGGGCTGCTGCTGGGCTTTTGTGAGTGGCAAGTGACATTCCAGGCTTGTGGCAGAGGTGTGGGCTTCTGCACCCCTGCAGCTGCTGTGGCTGCTGAGGCTCCTGCAGCTCCCAGCAAATGACAGGGTGTGACCAGCCTGCCACTTTGGAAACTGGGTGCCTGTAGAGCTCCTCTCCTGGGCTGGGGTTTCTGTGATCAGATAAGTCTGTGCTCCCCAGCGTTTGACATTCTTGGTGGGCACCTCTATCTTTACGTAAAGTGACTCACAGAGGAAAACTAATCAAGATCCAGGGAGAAGCAGGATCCAGCCAGGAGAGATCAAAGAGCCAAGTCTGAGAGTGGGAGCTAAATACCGATTCCTAGCTTTTGTTTTCTTGAAACTGAAGCCAGAAACTGGAAGGCCCTTCACTTCTTTCTGTGCTTTGGCTCAAGGCTATAAGGCCTGTCTCCCAGAGTGTGTTTCTCTGCAAAGGGCACTGGCCTCCCTGGTACACGCTCAGCTCCTGACTCATCGGCCCACCTCTGGCCTGCTGCCAATCTTTGTCTGCCTCTCCCCCATGCCTGACCCCTCAGGGTTTGCTCTGAGTCCCATCCCATTTGCCCTTGCCAACCTGGGGTATGTGTGTACACTCACTGATATAAGGATGGGGCAGGGAGTGTGAGGACAGGACCTGAGTAGGGTTTGCCATAAATGTATAAAGAAATTCTCCGTTTTGCTTCTGCCCATTCCTCGCCAGGGAGATACCACTCTCTTCCACCCCTATTTGACTTTTGAAAAGTACTTTCTTGTGTAGAACATAATCCAAGAGAGTTCACAAAATTTAACCCTTCCCCACTGTGAATGGTCCTTATACAAATGCCCTGGAAACCCCACACCGGCTAGAGAAATGCCCTCTGCCATCTTTAGGGCAGCCTCTCAGGAGAAAGGGCCATCACTGAGATTAACTGCTGACCTCTGGATTGGGGGTGCATCTTACAATAAAGTGTGTGATCAGCATGTACTAGGCCCCTGGTTCCATCCTTGGTACAACAAACACAGTTAAGCATTCCTTGAATATCTGCTCTGCATCCAGTACTGGGGGCTGCAGTGGGCATTGCTAGGGTACAACAAGGCTCGGCCTGGGGCCCAATACCCTTGGGTTGAAGGAACAAGAATTAGCACATGGGACCATCAGAAGCTAAGTAGTGTAAAGGGAGGAGGCTGGAGTGGGGTCCTGAGCTGGGAGGTGTTGGGTTGCTGCCACCCAGTGACCCACGATCCAGACCTGCCTCCTAATGGACTTCTCTTTCCTTTGATTTCCCCCAGGTGCTCCTGGTTCTGTTGGTGGGGATATACTCATCAGGTGTCATTGGCCTGGTCCCTCCCTTTGGGGATCGGGAGAAGAGGGATAATTCGTGTCCACAGGGAAAATACAACCACCCTAAAAATAATTCCATCTGCTGCACCAAGTGCCACAAAGGTAGGAGAAGGTGGTAACATGAGCTCCCCCAGCTGTGGGGCCTGGAGTCTTCCTTTGCTTATTCCAGATGTTCTGGGATTTAGGTCCTTTCCCCTGAGCCTGTCCCCCATCATTGCTGGGACTTTCTCCCTCCTTCACCTTGGGACTTGAGGGAAGTGACCCTGGCTGGTCTCCCCAGCACAAGGCTCTTTGCTTGGGTTCTCCACAGCAGCCTAACCGTGACACCCTATTGTTCACAGGCACCTATTTGTACAATGACTGTCTGGGCCCTGGCCTGGACACAGACTGCAGGGAGTGTGGAAATGGCACCTTCACCTCCACTGAGAACTACCACCGGAAGTGCTTAGATTGTTCCCAATGTCGGAAAGGTCAGTCTCAAGGCAGTGCTAGGCTCTGGGGGTAGGTGTGGTCCTGGCACAGCACCATGGCTGCAGAGGCTCCCATGTGCTCTGGGGGATCTGCAAATTGGTGCTGGTGGTGCAGGCAGGATGTGTGTGCATGGGTGTGTGAGTCACAGGCCCAGACCCACATGCCGAGAGACGTCAAGATGCAAGAGCCAGCAGCCGTGGTGCTAGGTTGTAATCTCAGCTATTTGGAGGCTGACACAGGACTGTGACCTCCAGGCCAGCCTGGGAAGATGAAGGACTCAGTGAGGCCCCGTCTCAAAATGGAAACTACAAAGGGCCAGGATGTGGCTTGATGGTTGGGTACACTGGGCTCAATTCCCAGTACTGCAGGGAAAGGAGAAGTAGAGTTAATATGGAAAAGCCATGAAGGACTCACACCACTTTCTTCTCACCAGAACGGTTCCAGATAGAGCTTAGTGCTTGCACAGTGGACCGGGACACTGTGTGTGGCTGCAGGAAGAACCAGTTCCAGGACCATTTTGGTGAAAAACAGTTCCGGTGCATGGACTGCAGCCTCTGCCTCAATGGCACCGTGGCCATCCCTTGTGAGCACTGCAAGCCCACATCCATGCCCCCACCCAGGCCACCCCATCTCTGGGAAGGAAGGGCTCCACTTTCTGCACCTTTCCCTCTCTTTCCTCTAGGCTCCCATGGTCTGTGGGTCTGAGGAGCAGCCCATCGGACCACCCCACCCTGCCCCTTTACCCTCCTCTGGCCCTGGGGTGCAGGGTACATGTGTTTTAGTGTGCGGCGCTTCTACCCACAGGTCAAGAGAGACAGAACACGGTGTGCACCTGCCACACAGGCTTCTTTCCAAAAGGGAGCAAGTGTGTTTCCTGCAGGAAGTGAGTATCTGCCAGCTGCTGGCATGGGAGTGGGGCATGGGTGCCCTGAAGAGTGGAGGTGGCACCTGAGAGCTAGTGGCAGGCAAGGGAGATTCCCCAGAGTGCTCAGGCTCTCACCGGCTGGCTGTGTGGATGGTGGCCCAAGGCTGTGATCCCAGTACTCTGGGAAGTTGAGGCAGGGGGATTGCAAATTGGAGCTTAGCCTGAGCAAGTTAGTGATCTAGCAAGACATTCTCAAAATAAAAAAGAACTAGGTGTGAAGGCCCTGGGCTTAATCTGTAGTACTGAAAGATGCAAGATAAAAAAAATAAAAAATAAAAAATAAATTATGCTAGGTAGTCCTTTCCTTCTCTTTCCCCCACAACATGATCCTCAAGTTTTGAAAAGCATTTTGGGGGTAGAAGTTCATTCCCAAGACTAAGAACCTTTCCACCTCAGGCTTTTGGACCCTTGCTCAATGAGTTTTAGTGTTTATTGACTCAAGAACATATGCTTCCATGGTTGTAAAGTCAGACTGGGCTATATAATTGGTATATCACAGCTTAGTTGGCAGTGCTGTGCATGCATGTATATGTGTCTGTGGTATGTAAACAACGGTGCTGTTCATCACTGTGCATCTGAGGGTCACTACAGTGTGCCTCCCCCAAGTCCTTGAGTAGGCCTCCACAAAGCCTGCTCTTCCATATTCACACAGAAGAAACCCAGAAAGTTCTTAGAGGTGAGCTGACCTGTGTCTGACCCCAATGCCAGCTGCCTACTCGTTGTGTGACCTTAGGCAAGTTGTTAAGATCTCTGAGCCTTCACTTTCCTTACATACAAAGCAGTGACACTCAGGGTATAACTCAGTGGTAGGGCATTTGCATAGCATGTGTGAGGGCCTGGGTTGGATTCCCCAGCACTGTGTAAAGTATCTGACACAGAGCTGTTTTCTATGCTTTCCACTAAGTTCCATGTGTTTTTGAAAGAGCTCTGATATCCACCCCACCTGGTTTCGTCATGAGCTTGTGAGACGGCAAAAGCACTCCTCCCTGCTTTTGGATTTTGAGGAGGGCTTCCTTGCCAGTCATATCATACTGCTCACAGCTCAGGGGTGCTCCCCACAGGGGAAGATGTGCTGCTTCACAGAGGGCTTTCACATGCATAGTAGACCCCACCCCCAAGTCAGACCCTATAACTAGCTGTATCACTTGAGAAAAAAAAAAAAAAAATCTTGTGTTAGTCTTCAGCTGCTTTAACAAAACTGGGATAATCAATTTATAAGGAAGCAAAGATTGATTTAGGTTCACCATTTCCAAGAATTCAGTCCGCAGTTGCTTGGCTATCTTTCTGGAACTCTGGCGAGGCAGCACATCATGGTGAGAGTGCAGGGTGGGACAAAACTGCTCACTTTATGGTGGATGGGAAGCAAAGAGAGAAGAGACCAGGGTCCTGACATCCCAGAGAGCACACCCCAGGTCACTGAACTTCCTCTCACAAGGCTGTACCTCCCGAAAGTCTCACCACCTCCTAATAGCACCACCAGCTGGGAACCAAGCCTGTAACACATGGGCCCTTGGAGGACATTCCAGGTCCAAACTGTAGCACCCCTTGATGCCACAATCTCATCTTCAAAGCACAGATGAGTAACAACTCAAAAACAGTTACCATTTCCTGAGCACTTAGTATGTCAAGCATAATTATCTTAGTCCTCGAGGCTGAGGTGGGTATGATCCACAGGACACAGCTTAGAGGTGAAATGGCTCACTTAAATCAGACTGTTAGCCATCAAATGGGCTGGTACCCAGTGACCTTGACTACTTTTTGATTTTGTGGTCATGCTAGGGATTGATCCTAGGACCTTGTGAGTGCTGTCGCTCTACTGCTAAGCTGTACCTCCAGCCCAGTGATCTGAATTGCCTTTAACTTTTTCAACACAGCTTTTAAAAAATTCCTTCAATCCTGGGCGTGGTTGTGCATGCCTGTAATGCCAGCACCAGGGAGACTGAGGCAGGGGGACTGCTGTGATTTTAACGCCAGCCTCGGCTATATAGTGAGTTCAAAGTCAGCCTGAACTACATAGTGAGACCTTGTGTCACTATGAGATAAACACAAACTCCAGGTACCATGGTCCCTTTTGATTCTAAATTTATGACTGATTAATTATATTTCATTCTTAAGATAGGTCAAATTCCATAAGATTAAGAGATAGCAAAACTATTTTATTATTTTTAAGCAAAACTCTTTGTAAAACATAGAATTTCCAACGTTGTCTCTCCATTTTCTTTTGTGTTCCTCTAAGTGGTAAGGTCTCCTTCACCAGTGCTGTCTCTCCTTTCAGATGTAAGCAAGACTCGGAGTGCACAAAGGTGTGCCCACGCCCTGCTTCTGTAATTAAGCCCCAGCAGGATTCAGGTGAGAAGTGATCTGGAGCCCATGCCCACCTGCCCTCTTCTTCATCCCTACGTTCCCTCCCACCTATCCCTGCAGCCTCCGTGACCCTCCCTCCTCACCAGATTTACTTCCGTCTCCAGGTACCACGGTGCTGTTGCCCCTGGTGATCTTCTTTGGCCTCTGCCTTTTGTTCATCCTCTTCATCAGTTTAATGTGCCGCTACCCCCGATGGAAGCCCAAGCTGTACTCCATTGGTAAGGAGAGATATAGGGAGGGGACAGGGTACCACAGAGGTGTTGACAAGAGGCTGTGTGGGAAAGATGGAGAGGGAAGAAGAGGAGTGTCTCTGGCAGGAGCTGGCCCTCCATGGCTGGTAGGAGGTCATGCTGCATCAGTAGTTCTTGTCCCTGGGGCCCCATAGGCCATGAAGCATGTCACCACAAGTCCCCAGGTCCAACCCCAGTAGAGGGTGAGGGGCAAAGTGGGAAGTGAAATTCATAATGCTTTGTTTCTTTTTTCTCAGTGTGTGGGAGATCAGTGGAGAACAAGGTAAGGAAACCAGGGCTTGCACCCAAATGACTTGACTGCTTCTTCCAGTCTCCCACCACCCAAATACTCTGCATCACCAGGGTCCCTTACTTCCATCTCACCCAACCTCTGGCTAGAGTAAAGAGGGTTTTTTAGCCCCTCTACTACTAGTGCTTTGTTTTCTCTTTCAGGGCGAGCTTGAAGGAATTACTACTCTTAAGCCCCTAGTCTGCCAAAATGCAAGCTCCACCCCCAGCTCCTGCCTGCCTTCCAGCGGCACCTTCTCTCCCTATCGTCGGGATGAGATGGCCTCACCATCCCAGGAAGCTAAGCCCAACTTCGCGAAGCTGCTCACCTCTGCGCCTATCCTCCGTGATGGTGACAAGAGGGAGGACAGCATCCCGGAGCCGGTCGTGGATGGTGACTATGGACAGTGGCAGGCCGGGCCGCCCTTGGTAGAGGCCTCGTTCCTCTCAGCCGAGCCAGCGACGCTGTATGCCATCGTGGATGGTGTACCTCCGTCTCGCTGGAAGGAGTTCATGCGGCGCCTGGGGCTGAAGGAGCACGAAATAGAACGGCTGGAGCTGCAGAACGGGCGCTGCCTGCGTGAGGCGCAGTACAGTATGCTGGCAGCATGGCGGCAGCGCACATTGCGATGTGAGGCTACATTGGACCTGCTGGGCCGCGTGCTGCGCGACATGGACCTCCTGGGCTGCCTGGAGAACATCCAGGAGACCCTACACAGCCCCGAGGCCCTGCTGCCTGTGCCCCACCTCCCCCGATGAGGCCCCGCCCACAGGCCAAGGCACACCCTCTTGCCACCACCTTCCACAGATCATTCTCCACGGTTGACTTGGGCAGAGGACCCGCCTCAGGCCATGCCTAGGTTGGTCATGGGTGCTCTTTGCGGGAGCATCCTCCAAGGCAGTTGCACGAGGTGCCCTGTGGCCCGCCTCCCTCACCCCACCCCTCCCTGGTGAGGAAGTGCTTAGAGGAATGGGCACAAGCTGGCTGCTTAATTGGTGCTACCCGGGCAGTGGGTGGATGCCGCCCTGGAGCCTGTGGGGTGCGCAGGCAGTGGGGTGCGAGTCTAGAAATGCGCTGTGCCTCCAGCGCATTTTGGGTGTGGAGGGCTCAGCAAGACTGTGTGGGGACCCTGCGTGGTTCCTGTGCCTTTTTTCACAGTAGCTAAGCATTCTTTGTCTCAGTCTTATCACACTAATGGAACCAGCCTGCATTTGTCCCCAAGCAGGAGAAAACACTGAACAGTGGGGTCTGCAGCTAGAGCCCTGGACTTTTGTAAATACACTAAAGCTCTGAAATTCAACTTCTGCTTCTGGAGGGGTGGTCTGGGGGTAGAGGCTGGGGCAAGGCTAGGATTCTGGGGATGGCAGAAGCAGCCCCCTTCACCATCTTGTCAGCTGGTGGACTAGCCTGTGCTTGTGGAACCCCGCATCCAGCATCTCTCTTAGCTGCATCTACTGCTGACCAAGCCATCATTTTTATACACAACTTTATGCGGGGCTCCAGGGTGTCTATGATACATAAATCTAGTCCTATGAGCAGAGTCAGATGTGGGGTCCAGGCTTCTCAGGGTGAAGTCCTTGAGGTAGAGTTCATGGGTGGGGTAGTGGCCAGCACTCTTGGGGAAGCACTGCCTCCCTCTGATAGAAGCGCCAGAGGTCCTCAGCACTGCTTACACTTCTCTGAAAAGCAAGGAGGTAGGTGTTAGGTGAAGGTCAAGGGCAGAGCGAGCATGAGGGTCAGGGTGGGCTGGAATGAGGCTAAGGACTCCGGTCCCTGGCCTGCACTGTGCTCTTGTGGCCCCTCCCACCCTACACTGCCCATCACCCTCCCTCCACACTCCTCCCTATGCCAGCCCCTCTTTGGCACTTACGATACAGACAGCGGGGTGTCCAGCTGTATAATGTGGGGTCCCCGCATCCTCCGTAGCTGGGCACGCGTTAGCTTCCAAGGCCTGCTGTCCCGAGGCTCTGGGGCTCCCTCTATCCTTTGGCTGGCCAGCTCCTCTCGAATCTCCCGCAGCATGTCCTCAGTGCTGAGCGGATGGGCATGAGGGCTGCACTCCAGGCTTTGGAAGGGAGGCCCCTCATCCTCCGAGGACTCCCAGGGGCTCTCCCCCGCTGAGTCAGCGTGGGTCGGGGAGGGCAGGAGCTGCCCCCGAAGCTTGGCTCCGTTCAGGGTTTCCAACACCACATTTGGCCCTGCCAAGGTTCCAGCCTCCTCCGCTTCCTCCTCCTCCTCTCCCTCTGACCAAGCAGGCGGGTCTCCCCTGGGAAGACTGCCCCCTCTTCGGATCTCTTCCGGAAGTTCGGGGGCACTTCGGCGTTGGGGAGCTTGGGGGTCCGGAGGCTGGGGGCGCAAAGGAACATCTCGGAGGAGGTCCAGGGTGGAGAAGGTGAGGCGGGGGTCCCTTTTAAGAGCCTTGGGGCGTAGACGGCTTAGCGGGGAGGGGGAGGCCTTGGGCGAGCTTGCTATCAAAGTGCTGTAGCCAGAGTCTGAGGTATCATCTGGTACAGAGGGAGTGTCTTCGTCTGTGTCCTCTGTCACCACCAAGTGGGGGACAATGGCAGTGAATTCCGGATTCCTACAAGGAAAAGCGTGTGGCCAGACTCAAGCTTTGGGGTCAGGTGCAAGCCCAGGAAGTCTTAAAGACTCCATTGGGAAAAGGCTCCTCCTCTAAACTTATTTACATAGCCCTGTACTTGGGATTTTCTCATCTCACCGGCTGAACAGTGATCACTAAAAGAGATGGGGCTGCCCCAGGCCATTATATCCACAGTACCAGGTCAGGTCCAGGACCTGTGTGGAGCAGATGCTTAGGTATTTGCTGAGCAGGTCCCGAGGTGAGGGTAATACAGGTAACTCAGACTACCCACGGCGCTGGATTCTTTTTGTCCCAATAAGCACGCTGCAGCTGTGCTTCCCTAGAGGATCCTCACACACTCTGGAGATGCAGCTCAGCTCTGCCAATCCAGGCTCCCCTTCGCTCTGGATTCTCCTCGTCAGAGTTCACCAGTCCTATTTTTCCTTCTGACTGGTCCCGCCCTAGGCTGGCTCCCCCTACAGGCTGTCCCAGGCATCCCTTTTCAGGCCTGCGCTGCTCCAACCTGTTTCCTGCTTCTCCCTAGGCCCGTTCTTTCTGCCAAGACTGTGCTGCCCCTTCTCAGCTTTTGGGCTCCTGCCCTCCCTGCCTGTGGCCTCCCATCAGGTGGCACAGGTGGGTCTTACCTCCCCTCTGCACTGCTCTGAGAGCCTCCCAGGGATGGTGTGAAGGGCCTGGTACTGGGGCCCTTCTGGTCCTGGTTCTGGTAGAGGGCCAGGAGCTCCCTCTTCTGTCGAACATACTCTTCTGTCTTCAGCTTCTGTAGGGTGGCCTGGGGAGGAGCACTTGCATTATGAAGAGCTGCTTTTTTAAAAATCTTTATTTAGTGCAGGGTCTGGATATGCAACTCAGACTCCTCCTGTCACAGCATCCTCACCACTGGGATTACAGGCATGTACCAACATGTCCGATTTTGGCATGTGGTACTGAGGATCAAACCCAGGTCGCTGCCCTTGCCAGGCAGGAGCTTAGACCACCGAGTTCTCTCTCCAGTCCATGAAGAGCTTTTCTTTACAGAGCACCTTTGAGCCTGGCATTGTGCTGAGAGCTTTGCATACCTTATCTTGCTTAATCTTCACAGTATCCCTGTGAGGGTTAGGGTTATGCTTACCCCATCTACTACTGAGAAGTAGAGACTGGCAGATTAAATTCACACTAAGAAAGCAAGGTGGTGCCGGATTTGGTAGTGATAATCTAGGGGTATATGGGCTGTGCAGAATCTCTCTGCTCTCTCCTGCCATTCTTCTCATGAGCAAAGCCCTCAGAACACCCTCCCTGACTGCAGTGCTAGCAGTGTTAGTACCCTGAAGGGTACTGTCCTGCAGGAGCATCCTGGGATGCTGGGAGGAGCAAGAGGACAGAAGGTGGGCAGAGCAGGCTTTGTCCTAGGCCAAGGACACTGCTGTCCTGCAAAGAGGTGTGACCAGCAAGACCACAATAGAAGGCTGGACCAGGGCATGCTGTACTATCTGTTAATATTTCCCTAGCAATATTATATAATAATGGCACAGGGATAGGTGTTGGTCAATCAGAACGGAGCACGGAATGGGGAGGGTGACAATATGGAGTGGGGGGTGCTGCTTAGGGTCCCTGCTGTGCCAGATGTTCATCATACTGGCTAGATTTTGGTAGAAAGATCCTTGCTGTCTTGGAATGGCTCCACATTGACTGCTCGCCCCGCCCAAGCTGTCCACACCACTGGATAGAGCCAGATCTCTAGAAGAGACCTAATGACTTCCTACATGACAAGAGCTGATGTATCCCCTAACCCTGGCAATACTGCCTAGCTCTTTCTTCTGAGGGGGACAAGTGACACACATTATGGAGCACCTATGAAATGCAGGGTCTTGTGCCAACCCATTTTCTCTTTTTTTGGTCCTTCTGAGGCAGGATCTTACTATACAATTCAGGCTGCCTTGAGCTCACTTTGTAGCCCAGGCTGGTCACAATGATCTTCCTGCCTTGGCCTCTCAAATGTTGGGATTATAGTTGTGCGCCACCATGCCCAGCTGTGCCAAGCCACTTATGTAATTAATTCCCCTTCTATGCTGCAAAATAGTTGCCATTAATACTGTGGGCCCCCAGATGAAGACCAGCCTTACAAAAGTGATAAATTCACCCAATGCCACAGGTTGCAAGAGGGCATGAGAGCTGGCTGGACTCCCCTGCTGCCCTCAGCACCTTCCTTAGTCTGTGCTGCTGTATTTTCTGGGCTCCCATCGCTGATGGCTCTCTCTGTCCCCTTTTTGAGTTCCTTTTCCTCTTCCCAGTTGCTCACCATGGGCACCTGCCCAGATTCAGCCCCTCTCTCCTTGAGAGACTCATTTTCTCTGGCCATGTAAGCCACTTAGATCTGGGCCCTGGACCTGGCTGCTTGACAGATACTAATAGCCCCCTAGTTTTTCCATTTAGAAAGGCTGAGAGGGTGACTGAGCAAGGATTCTCTAAGAATTTGCTGAGACAATGACAGCAAAATACAGTTCAGTGTTTCAGGCTTTGTTTTGCTAAGGAAGATTCATAGGTCAGAAGTGATTTCCCTCTGTCAGGCTGCAGATGACAGGGGCTAGATTATTTGGCACATAAACAGAAATAATTTTGGTGGCCCTCAGGAGTGCTAAAGGAGGAAGGGGAAGAGGTTGTCATACGACTCAAAACTAAGCTGGATGTGGTGCTGGTTGCCTGTAGCCTCAGTACTCTGAGAAGCTGAGATAGGTGGATCTGAAGTTTGAGTCCAGCCTGGACAACTTAAAGATACTGAGACTCAAAAATAAAAATAAAAATGAGATTGAACTCAGGGTCTTTACAATAAGCTACATACCCCCCCTTCCCTTCCCTTCCTTTCCTTCTTTTCCCTCCTCTATTTCTTTTCTTTTCTTCTCTCTCTCCTCCCTCTCTCCCTCTCCCTCTGTCTCTCTCCCTCTTCCTCTCCCTTTCCTCTGCTTCTGCCTTCCTCTTTCATCCACCATGCCAACTTCCTTGCACACAAACTCAAGGCTCCTTCCTCTAGCCCTCCATCCCACTCAGCTGCATCCCATCTCCCTCTCCTGCAGTTCTGGGTGATCTTGCTTTGGCTTCTCACCATTTGCTCATGAGAAAGCTGTGCTGCAAACACGGAGAACTGTTGTCACTCTCCAGAACCAGACCTAGCCCTGAAGCTCCTCCCTTCTGCTCAACTGCCCCTTGTCCTTCAGAGTCCAACTCAGTGGTACAGCCCTTGTCTGGCACAGGCAAGGCTCAGGCTTCCATCCCCAGCACCACAAACAAGTGAACAAATCCAACTCAGATCTTCTGCTTTCTCTGCCTGTTCTCCTCCCTTGGGGGTTGAGAAGGCCCCAGGAAGATATGTCTAAGACTTGACCCCAGGACTCATAAAATGTGACGCATTTGGAAAGGGACTCTGTATATGTCCCAGGACCCCAACTGAAGGATCTCAGGAGGAAACCACACAGATTTGGGGATGAATCTAAATCTAACACCTGGTGTCTCCATGCGAGGAAGGAAAGGGACATTGGTCACAGACACAGAAGAAGGGCACCTGAAGACAGAGGCAGAGACTGCAGTGAGCTGCCCTGGGCCAAGGGCACCTAGAGCCACTGGAGGCTGGATGTAGCATGCATTCTCTCCTAGAGCTGGGCAGCAAGCTCAGCTCGGCAAACATTTTGATTTTGAACTTCTGGCCTCCAGATCTGTGACAGAGTAGTTTCTGGAGATATATATATATATATATATATATATATATATATATATATATATATATATATGGTGCTGGGGATAGAACTGAGGGCCTGGAACATGCTAGGGCTGTCACTGAGCCTAGCTCAAATTGTTTTAAGGTGGAAGTCTGTGGAAGCTATGACAGCTTTATTGAGATCTTGCTTTTCTGAACAGCTTTTATCACAGACATGCGCCCACATCACTGCCCTGTGTAACACCTCCACTGGCTCCATGTTGTCTATAGGACAAAGTTCAACAGTTCTTAGCGCAGTGCTAAGCGGCTGGCATGATCTCTGTGAAGGTGTCTACCTCCCACCTCTGTCTCACTGTGTCCACCCTTGGACTTTAAGCCCTGGCAGTTCTAGGTCAGGGGTTCTCTCAACACCATCTCTGTTTCCTACTCTTGGCCTCACACATCCTGCTTCTCCATTTGGACAACCTCGCCCTCCTACCCTGTTCTCCTGCACGTATTCCTAGCTCTTCCCCAAATGGTCCATCCTCAGCTCTGGTGTGAGGCTTTTCCCACCCACCCTGCCCACTACACTGGTCCCTTCCCAGCAGACCTGAGCCTGACAGAAGGCACGATGCCTTTCCTAGGTCTCTCAGGACACGTTTCAACCACTGACATACTAATTACTCTAGCTGGACAGTAGCTGGGGCTCCCAGAGGGCAGGAACACTGCTATTCTCTTCTGATTCCCTGGCACCCAGCCCCATGTCTGTACCCAGCAGGAGCTCTAGCAGTGGGAGATGGAGCTTAGGTAATTGTTTCAGGGTGTAAAAGCCACTAAGACTCAGCATCTGGCTCAGGAACCAGTGCAGGCTATCTTAGGAATGGTCCAGGCTCTGTCCCCTTCTGAGGTGGCAGGTGGTCCAGTCTGAACTTGCTTCCAGCCCAGCTTTTCCTCCTCCTGCTCTTCCCCCACTTTGTCTGCTCCTCAACCTCAGGGCTGCTGCCCATCCTTCCCCATGGCTTTCACAGACCTGGGCTTCCTGTGTCTTCTTCAGCCACTGAGCTCGA
This sequence comes from Capromys pilorides, assembly GCA_004027915.1. Classification (NCBI taxonomy): domain Eukaryota; kingdom Metazoa; phylum Chordata; class Mammalia; order Rodentia; family Capromyidae; genus Capromys; species Capromys pilorides. The sequence goes on along the minus strand of PVKN010025337.1, from coordinate 578 downwards.
TCCGTGGGAGTGGGACAGTGTGCAATGAATGCATTGGCGACACACTGGAATTCAGTGAGGTTGATGACCAGGAAGCTGCCTGGATGGAGGGCAAGGTTGGCTGTAATAGGCATGAAACTTCGGGCATGGATGGGCATGAAATGGGCATGAAACCTCCATCCTGGGTTTCCCAGCAGGAGAGACCTACTGGGGTCTCGCAGTGGTTGGCACACAAGCTTCTCCAGCATGAGAGGGGGGCGGATGACCTTGGCCTTGTCTGCCCTGCGCTGTGGCTTGGTCACCAGAAGCACATCGGAGAAGAGGAACAGGTGCACGTCCAGCTGTAGGCAGGCCAGAGAAGAAAGAGAGCCAGAGGAAGGGCTGAGAGGGGAGCCAGGCTAGCATGTGGGCATGTGGAGGATAGGGGCAGAGCTGGGGAATGCTAGGGCAGAAAGGAGGCTGTTTGGTCAGCTCTCAGTTTACAGGTAGGGAAAGGGATGGACTCAAGGTCACATAAACAACCAGAACTGAGTCTGAACCATGACCTCTTCCCAACACACACACACACACACACACACACACACACACACACACACACA
>PVKN010025336.1:0-13946 GCA_004027915.1 Capromys pilorides | reverse complement strand
GAGACAGAGAGAAAGAGAGACAGAGAGAAAGAAAGAAAGAAAGAACTTTGTAGACAAATCTTAGATTCACATTGGAAAGTACAGAATTTTCATTTATTCTTTGCTCTCCACTCATCATCTTTATAAATAAAATTGATACTTTGATTTCATCAGATAAATTTATGGATACATCATTTTCCTCAAACTCTAGTTTCCATTTGGGTTCATCTTTGATTGTGCACATTCTATGCGTTTGTATAAGTGCATAGTGACTTATGTCTGACATTATAGTATCATACACAGTAGTTTCAGTGCCTGAAAAATCCTCTGTGCTCTGTGTACTCATCCTATCCTCTCCCCAAGCCCTAGGAATCACTGATCTATACCTTTTCCCTTCCCAAGATGTCATACATTTGGATCACCTAGTATAAAAACTTTTCAAATTTGCTTCTTTCACTTAGGAATATCTATAATCACATTTTTTACCATCTTCTTATTTCACATAACCTATTATCTACTTAATGAGATTTTCTTTCAAGTCCAAGTCTGTGAATACCTGGAAACTCGATTATAGATATTGTCAAGAAGAAGGAAAGGTATACTCTTTATTACAGCATTTCAAGAGGGCCTTGTGTGGGAGTACATGGCCACACAACCAACTAACGATGAGCTAACTAATTAATGAAATGTTTTGTCTCTCAACCCCTGAGAGTTTCAGGGCCACTGGAAATGAAAATTCAAAGATTTTTACACAGCACTACCTGTCTTAATGCAGTAAAGACAATCAAAAATGCAATGCATAGTATCGAGAGAGCTAAAAACAAAAATTGTCTTATTAGACACCAAAAAGGCATTTAACAGAGTTCAACATCCACTTATAATAAATGCTACAGAAAATTTGACTAGATTGCCTTTACCTCAATCTGATAAAAGTATTTATGACAAAACAAGAACCAACATTGTATTAAATGGACAAAACCGAAAAGCCTTCACTCTAAAATCAGGAATAAGTCAAGGATGTCCACTGTCACCCACTGTTAATTCAATATAGTTCTGGAAATATTAGCCAGAGCAATAAAATAAGAAACAATAAAAGGAATAAGCACAGAAAAGGAAGAAGTTAAATTACTATTATTTGTTGATGATAGTTGTGCTGGTATATCAAATGTATAAAGACCTTAAAAAAAAAGCATACCTCCAAATTTAAAGACCAACCCAAAATTGGACAACCAAATTAGATAGGATGGGAGAAACCACACCCATCACCCCTCTGCCATCTTGAGAGCATTGGTGAGCTGTTCAGGAGGAGAGAAACCCTGCCCGTCTCCACTCCACCATCACTGAAACCTCAGAGAACCATGTGGGAGAGGAAAAACCCTGCCTATTGCCCCTCTGCCATCGAGGGAGTCAGCAGAAGCCTCAGTGACACACTTGGAAAGGGAGAAACTCCACCCATTATTTCTCCGCCATTGCAGAAAACTCAGTCCATAAGAACCCAGGTGCCTGACCAATTCTCCAGCATTGGGGGACAGGCAGCTAGTGTGGTAAGTGACTCAGATGTGGCAATTTTTGATCATAGGAACCCTGGTTAAATCCACTTTAACAAGGCAAAACACTTTGAATGCTAAGTCTTAATTTATGAGTGGTTTTGTCATATAACTGTAGACTCTGCACCTATAGTCTCAAATACAAGATCAATCAATAGCTATCACAGTTTGTCAACTTTTTAATTTTAAATTTCCAGAAAAGAACAATTCCAAACAATGTTCCCCTTTTATTTTTATCTCAGACAGAGGCTCAAAACAGTTTCTTTTCTTTTTTTCTTTTTTTAATGCATTTAGTACAGGATCTATAGGGTCTTACTACACAGATCTGATTCAGTGATTCGCCTATTTGCAGCTTCCCAAGCACGGGTCTCACTCCACAGATCTGACCCATAGTGATTCTCCTATTTGCAACTTCTCAAGCGCTGGGAATACAGGCATATGCCACCACACCCAGTCTCAATCACAATCTCAGCACTCCCCAGGGGCAGGGCTGGCATGACACTCAAAACAGCCTCTTAGCCCTAAGTTGGGAAGGATCAATTTGCTTTCTCAAGTCTTGCAAAGGAAACATCTCTATTCAACTTCAACTGAGGGTCTGAATCTTACCAGTTCCCACATGTAGTTACTTAAATTTAGAGCAGGGTGACCACCTCAGGCTGTGAATTTTCTTGGAAAATATTTACATTGACATTGCCAATTGTAACTGAACTCTTAGAACTCTAATCTTAAACAACAAAACACAATGCTATCCTACAACTGATCTTTAGTATTTTGATAAGGAAATGTTACTGGCCACTTAGATTCATGTACTCAGGTTCATCTACTCATCCATGACCAAATCAAAGGAGACCATAGAAAAGGAAAAAAAATTTATTCAAAGTTAATTCTGAGAAGATGAAGGAGTCTCTCAGACTCAAATGATCAGCTCACCTGTAGGTAGATAAGGGCCCTTTAGAGTAAAGAACAGAGGGGAGGGAGAGAACAGAGGTAACGTAAATCTCCACACTTGCTTTATACTTCTGGCCATCCCCAGCCCATTGTTGCCTTTCTCGTAGAAAGCAAATGGCTTTGGGATCCCTGTTGACTGTGTCTGCATATTCTTTTCATTTATTTGGACTGAGGACAGGTGGGAAGATCTGTTTAAGCCTTAGGCCTCAGGAAGCTACGGTCTCTAAAGGAAAAAAAAATTAACTTTTAAAATTTCATTTTGCAACTGAGCATGCTGACACACACTTGTAATCCCAGCATTCAAGAGGCCAAGGCAGGAGAATCACTGTGAGTTCAAGGCCAGACTGGGCTACATAGTGAGATTAAGGCCAACCTACAATATATACAGAAACCCTGTCTCTAAATAAATAAATAAATAAATAAATAAATAAACAAACAAATAAATAAATATATTTTGAAAATAGTGCGAAGTTCCATTTTGTAGTGCTCATTGTATTTCCCCCTTGTGTATTTCAGCCTCCATTTTGAGGGCCTGGAGCCACACCTCCTGGCCTGCTGTCTCATGTGGGAATGGCACACAGATTCTCTCACAGATAACTGAGGCACATGTGAAGGGAAGCCAGATGCTTGAGCATGGAAAAGTAGCACTAAAAGTTGAAAAGTCAAATACAAAAGAAAACCAAAGTCAGGTGCCATCTAACTATTACTCCACTAGAAGGACTTTTTTTTTTTTTTTTTCACTTTTAGGCAGTGATGCGTAGGAACCCTCTTTCATAACCTCTGCTTATCTACTCATTTTGGTAGGGTTCATATATGCAGGTAATTCTTTCGTTATCCTCCCTTCCCACCTTTGTCTCTGAATGCATTCCTTCTTCTGAAGGTATTGTCCCTTATCCATGGGCAGCCTTGTCCTGTGGTGCTGAGACAGTTTTCCCCATCCATGGTCAGTCTGAACACATTCCACCCTGAAGGAGGTGTTGCAGACCACTGCAGTCAGTGTCATAAAAAACTATCTTGACAAATATGAGCAACAACAGAGATTCAGAAGGAGTGGCTCCTAGGCTGAGTTTATCTAGAGTCTATGGTCAAGTCTAATCCTATTTTATAGCCATCACCTTGTGTTTTTTTAACCAAGAACAATTACAGAATTTATAAATAGGCATAAAAAAACAGAAAAGTAAAGTAAATCAAGTCTGTATAGTAGAATTGACCTGAGAAACACAGTGAGCAAGTCTACTTAAAAAATCAAATATTTCTATGAAGCAAATAAGTTCTGTTAGTAAGATCTATCTAATACTTAAAAGAGATACTCCTTGTAAGCTGATACAAGTTACCATTTTGGAGCAAGCACACAATTTACTAATGCCAAGACCAATAATTATAGGTTAAGAATACCTTTAGGATTTCAGAGGTACACAGACAGAACTGTAAATAAATTTGAACGTGCCCTTAGGATCACTTCTACTAACACTAGATGCATCCTTCACATTAACTATTCCTATATATTTTTGAAGAGGCAAACAAACTAAACTTTAAAATAAAGGAATTCTCAGTGTAGTGGATTTCTAGCTGGTGGTCAATTTATTAAACCGAGCTGAATTAAACTAGCATGGTTCTGGGTGCAGGAGGACCACCTGAAGGTTGTTGCCAGCAGCATAAAAGGCAGAACAGGAGGAGCTGTCAAAATGCCATTAGAAATGCTGTTTGGATAAGCTGTTGGAGCTGCTGGAAATGCTAGTTCTCTTGGGCTATTTTGCTGGAGGACCTTGTAATGCTGGCTTTCCCCATGAACTTCGGAGAAGCTCTGATCCTCGTCTTGAGCATCGCTTCCTGGCTCCAGAAAGGAAGATGGGGCACTTCTCAGCCTCATAAAGAAGCTTATTGCATTGGCCTTCCTGGTGGAAACTCAGCTTTCCTCACTGCTGCAGGATCTCAGGACCTCACTGTTGCTGAGAATGGCTATGATACCTTTGGGGGAGCTCTGGTGCTTACTTTGAGCATTGCCTCCTAGCTCCAGTTCAGATCCCTCAGCCTGCTGGCACAGATCCTTCATCTTGCTAGCACAGACTTCCTAGATTGCTCCACTGACCTGTGGGCCTTTCCAGCCCAAATCTGTGAAGTGGAACTGCATGAGACTTTGTTGTGGGCTCTAGGCCTCCAGCTGGACTTGGAGAAGGCATTCTTATAAATGCTAAGATTTCAGCCAGACTCATGCAGATATTAGGATCTGGGCCCTTAGCTGGATTATTTACTATTTAGAGTGTGAACAGAGTTCCTGTACTTAATGTACATGACCCTTGGGTGATTCATTATCAAATACTATTATAAAATGTATCATGTATTGTATTGCTCCCCTTGCAAGAAACCCAAACTACAACAGGGCCAGTGCTGTAAATAGATGCGCTATATTTTTTTCAATGCTCAACCAACTCTGATTCCCAAGAGTGTTTAAGATACTAACACACTTGAAAATTACACCCCCTTTCTGCTCTTCAGTGTCATAATATTTGTAAAATTGAAAATACTAATCTAAAAGTCAAACAACTAAAATATAACTTTGAATGCTAATACAAAGTGTATGTTAACAGTTTTCAGGATACATTTGATACATTTTTTTGAGACAGGGTCTTGATATGCAGATGAGGCTGACCTTGAATTCCTTATATAGCTGAGCTGAGACTGGCCACAAAGATCCCCTTGCCCAAGCCTATTCAGTGTTAGGATTACAGGCACATGCCACCATGCCTGGCTTCATTTGATACATCTTTTAACACTTGTTCTTAAGTCACATGAACAAAAGGTCATTTGGTTTTATGGTTTACGATGGAGCCAGAGTTTGATGAGGAAGCATACAGAGTGTCTGCACATTGCAGGCTGAAGAATCCAGGCAGAAACCTGGCACTTGCTGCAGTGTTCTGCGCAAGTCTCTATCAGGAGACTGTGGGGTCTGTGATGGAATGCTGAAGAATCTATACCAGAAAGTTAAGAATATATGATAAAGGCCTAAGAGTCTAGAGCAGAAGGCTGAAGAATCCCAGACAGAAGCCGAACAGTCTGCACCAGAAACCAGGAGATGATGTCCAAGCTAAAAGTGAAGAGTGGAGCGCCTCTGAGGAACCAGTAATCAGTCCTTCATCTCCCTTTTGTTTTGTGCAGCCTACCTGCCAGGGCAGGGGCTGGAAGGGTTGATACCCAGACCATCTCTGAGCTCTCCTCTTGCACAGGCTTAAGATGAATATAAGCTTAGGACCCTGGCTTCCTGCTGAATCTCTTACACTTTTAAACCTCTCAAGTTGACACAATGAACAACATGCTAGAGTGGTAAAGGTACCTTCTTTACATCTCAGGACGTAGAACTGCTGAGTTATTTAAGTTTCTAGACTCCTAATATTGACATAATGTATCAGCCATTGCAAGGTTTTTGGACTCTTTGCCAAACATAAGGTAGCCAGGTATGTCTACTGTTGTTTCTTCATCTTCTATTCTGTTCCATTAACCCACAAGTCTAAGGTAGGTTTGTTCTGTTTGCCAGTACCCTGTTGTCTTGATCATCATAGGTTTGTAGCACAACTTGAAGTCTGGGCTAGGATGTGGAGAAAAAGGAACACTTCATGTTGGTGAGAATGTAAACAGGTACAGCCACTATAGAAATCAGTAGGGAGACCAGGAGGCAGGAGATTCTGTACCTGCTTGAGCTGCCCTGTGCCTATGTCCCAGAGACAAAATCACTGTGGTGCACAGGCAGGGCTGAAGTTTGGCCCACTGTACTTCTTTACACCGAATCAAAGTTGCAGCACAGCCTATCTCGTATGATTCAGTATTGCTTCTTTTTTGAACTCTGCTCTGCTAGAGAAATCCTAATGCACCACTTGCTCTGTTTCTGAACTATCTGGACAACCCTTGAAGGCTTATTTTTGGCAGTGTTCCCAGGCCATGCCCTTCCTTAATTTTTCCCTGCAGAGAGAAGAATGTGGTGCCTTAAGTATGAGGTGGGCATGAACATCCTTCCAAACTTTAGCAGAGATTACAATTTAGTCTCGACTCTTTTTCTGCAGTCACAAGAGGAGTTAGCCAGGAGTGGCCACCCTGCCACTCCAGGACCCCAGCTTGAGCTGTCCAGAGATTCCAGGGAGCTAGTTGGAGCGCTCGCTCTCTCTCTCTCTCTCTCTCTCTCTCTCTCTCTCTCTCTCTCTCTCTCTCCTCTCCTCTCCTCTCCTCTCTGCATCTGCAGTTTGGTGAGCTCTGCTAAGCTTTCAGATATCTTTGCCCTCCTTCTGAGATCCTGGAGGGACATTTTCCATGGGAATATAATTTTTGATTTTCCTCACAGGGACAGGATATGACGGGGACTTCCTTGTTTTGTGCTATCTATCTTGGTTTTTATAGCAAAGGGCAGAGCCAACTGCACATGTCTAAAAGTGGAAGGTGGGACTAATTCTGTCCGAAATGACTTGTCCCCCTGAGTCTGCCACCAGCACACGTTCTGGCAGTCTTAGCATCAAGAACTAAGTTAATTCCTAACACGCATTGCCATTTTGTATGGGAGGTGAAAGCTTCCGGAGTCATCTGCTTTTTGGACCTTTTATTGCTACTTGCAAAGGTACGTGGCTTATTCTCAACACAAGGTTAAGCCTCCCTCTATCAGAAAGGGGTGGTAGGAAATGGTGGGGAGATTTCCTCAATGTAGCTAAGAGGAGATTCCCAGAGAGATGTCCACCTTTGCCCTCCATGAGGCAGGTTTCTCAGGTGTCCCATTTTCCTTTTGAATGGGGCCCTTCCCCCTCTTCATCTTGGTGATCCTTCTCCATCCCCTTCCTCCTCCCTTCTCTTCTCTTTCTCCTTCTTCTCTTCAACTTCATCACCATCTCTGTCTTCTTCTTCTTCATGGGAATGAAAACTGAACCCAGGGCCTTGACATCCCAGGTATTTATTTTTCTTTATTTTATTCTGTGACATGTATATATCTGAAATGAAACTGAGGACCTTGCACTTGCCAGGCAGGTGCTTGTGCCACTAAGCTATATCTCTAGCCCCTAAGTCTCACACTTTTAACGTGCTAGGCTTGAATTTGTGACCTTCCCACTTCAGCCTGGCTATGCCACCACAACCAGTCACAGCACCCTTCTTAAAGTGGTTCTTCTCCTTTAGATCCCAGGAGAGTGGAAATTCTTTCATGGGTCCTTTGAAATCAAACCAATGCAGTTATGGGTAATTATGAGGGGATGCTAGGGACAAAGGGTTATGGTGCTAGGGGGGCATGAGGGCATATAAAGCCCCCTCTGCCCCAAGAGTTTTTTGCTTAGAACATGAAAGCAGAAGAGTGGTAAGATATACCAGTGGCAGTTTGCAAAAGAAGCAGAGAAAAATGCAAAGAGACTAGAGAATGGAGGGACTGGAAGTCAAGAGAACATTGTGTAGTGCTTAGGAATTAGAGACTAGGAGAAAGTAGAAAGGGGTCTGGGGATAAGGACAGTGAAAAGGGAAAGGAAAGAAAGGAGGAAGGGTGAGAGAGAACTGGCCTTGCCCTGAATGGAGACTGGCAGGGCTCCCTCAGCACTGGTGTGCAGGAGCTCTCTCCGCTTTCATCTCCAGCCCAGAGGAGCTCAAAGACCCCTAAAACAGCAAGGAGAATGCACCCCATCAGTGCAGCTTAGCTTGGTCTGAGGCCTTTCCTGGCCATTTTTTCCTTCACGGGGTTCTCCATCTTCCCCAAATGTGCCACCTTCTTCTACTCCTTCCCTCAGCAAAATCTCCTCAGCAGGACCGGAATCTGAAATGTGGTTCAGCCATGGTGCACAGAAGAGTATGTGTACTTCAGTCAGGACCAGGGCCTGACTCTGCAGAGTGAGGTCGGAAAGGCAGAAGTCAGGCAGCAAGTGGTGAGGAGGCTGTTGCCTCTGTACAGGGTGCTGCTTGGGGACCCTTCAAAGACATTGATTTTCCTTCGGGAAGCCATCGCCCAATTTCCTCCACAGGGAAGGCTTCCAAGGATGTCTTTGAGTGTTAAGCAAAGGGGCTCTGCGCAGGTGCCTCCTGTCTAAGCAGATGTTTTGACAAAATCCTAGGGATCCTCTGGTTTAAACTTCATCTGCCAGTGGGGTTTTAAACTTTATATTTGCTGGATGATGGTTGGGTGGTTGTCATGGCTGACACAGAGGACCTGGACTCTTCTGTAGTGTGGTGAGATGGCTGTGGTTGGTGACTTGGGGTCCCTAACAAAGGGCAGTTGTTCTTTCAGGCAGCAGCACGACCAAAGGGTGCCCTAGGCCTGATCTACAAAGCAGTCGGTGAGAATCTTTGCTGAAAGCAGCACAGAGCCGGGCCCTGGAAGCAGAGAGCTCAGGTGAGAGCCCACACCACCACCCGTGACCTGAACGCGCAGAGCCAAAGCCCCCACCCCGGCGCCCGCTTCTCGGTCCATAATTTGGATTTAGTAGCAATGTAGTAATGATCTTTGTGGTTGTGGCGAATGCGCCGTAGGCCAGCAGTGCTCAGGTGGAGTCGCTTCTCATTCCCGTGACCCACACAGCTGTGTGGGTGCACATCTGCCTCTCTAGTCTCCTCTCAACAGCCTCGGATGGGAAGCCCATGTGTGCTACCACGGCAGAGAACCGGGGCTCCTTTAGCTGGTCCACAGTTCTCAACCACATCGCTGCAGTTCCTTCACTCCCGGGATCTGTATCTTCACTGTCATTATCCTCCAGTAATTACAAGTGCTCATTCTCAGAGCACCTTGCCCCTAGCTCTGGGATACGCCCAGTGCCCCATTTCCTCCTCCTAGGAGGACCAACATCACCACCTTGCCTCTGTCCTCAGGATGCAGCCCACCAAATGGGATCCATCCCTATGCGAGCTAGGAACCTACTGCTCAGCAAGGCATTAGCCGGATGCTGATTTGCCCCTCATGGCTCTGCCCTCGTGGACCCCTACTCTATGTCCCGCATCCAGACAAAAGCACCAAAGTGACCAAGGGAGAAGGGGAGGAAATACAAAAACCAGCGATGATTCTGCTCCCTCCCTGCCAGGTTCAAGGACTGTCACAGACACATTCCCACCATCAGCCACATAGGCCAAGAGGTCAGGCTGTCCAGCCAGACCCTTGGCCCCTGCCCAAGAGTGTTGTTCATACTAGTTATTGAGTGAATAATAATTTCCATGACTGCTAGCCAGCAAAACAGCCAGGTCCTTTCACACAGAACTCTGATCTCTTCCTTCTGAGAAATAAGTCACCTCAACTTTCTCCTCTGCCTCCCCCCACCCAAAGTCTGGGCTTCAGGACCAGCATTATCTGCTTACCTCTCAGGCCAGCACCTCTCCCTCCTACTGTATCCATGCTAGGCAGAGTCCTTCCCAACTGGGCCCTTCTAAGGCCCCCTTGCACCTCTGAATATCATATTGTGGCATGACCCAGTGGCTTCTACTTCTTTCATCCACATGACCCCAGTGATACAGTGTGATATTGCTAACAATGGGCTGGGGCTCTCCTATCATTGGACACAAGAACAGTGGCACACCAAGCATTTGCAGCAGACTGGAAGAAAGTGCAGAAGAGGAAACTGAGGGGAGTGGAGAAGAGAACCTTCCGTGGAGCTTTCCTGTGGTGATGCACTGGAGGATGGACAGCTGTCACTAGAAAGATGGGATAGGGCTGGGTGTCCAGGATTGGGAATGAGTGGTTAGATGGGATGACCCCAGCATTGGGAGCACTACAAATACAGGAAAGTGGCCAACTCCCCCACTTGGAAGCAACACCTGAGGCCTCAGGCCTCGTTAGAACTGTTTCGGAATATTGCTGGTGCTGGCAGGCAGCCACCAGACACGTGCTGTATTTTGGAAGCAGCAGAGCTCTGTTTGTTCCTCTCTTTCGCGAACATGATGTTCTAGGACAGAGAAGTGAGGGCATGTTTGGATCAACAGTAGTGAGAAAAGATTCTGCAGAGAGTTCTTTTTGTTTGAAAAAGGCCCCTAACTCCAGAGGTGGGTGGTGCTAAGCCCTGACACAATGTATGGCTCTGTTCCTGGATCTAAACAATACGCAGCTCAGAGGCCCCTTCCTGTGGGACCCTTCAGCTTTATCAATTTAAGTAAGGCTGAGGGGGCTATTAACAGCATTGCCTGGTAAAATTAGAAGCAGCTCCTACATCCAGCCACAGCACAACAGGAGACACATCCGGGGACTGTTATATGGAACTCAATCAGAAAAACTGATCCAGGCCCCTTGGGCTGAGCTCGGATGGCCTATGTCAGGCACTGTCTCTTTGTCTCTCTCCAGGGGGCTCTCACTGCTGGTGACAGATGGCAGACTTCTCAGTATTCCTGGAATTTCTGAAGGGAGCACCTTTGCCCAGCAGTCTCTTGATCCTCACCCACGTTCTCCTCTTTCTTCAACCTGGAAAGGGGATCTCAGGTACTGTGTCTTCCCTCAGTCATCATCTGCAGCCCTGCCAGGCATGACTGAGCACTCCTCCTACCACTCACCTCCCACAGGCTGAGATATGATGACCCTGGACCAGGCCTTGCCAGGTGCTAAATTTCACGAAGATTTCTATCCCAGTGGTTAAGAGCCGCTGCTCTGCGCCTCTGCAGTGCCTCCTGCCCGTTCCACATTTTGCCAGCCCTGGCACACTCCCCAGGGCCTTATAGTCCACAGGCATGGCAGAGAGCATTACAGAGGGGTACCAGGAAGCCCTTCTTTGTTTTTGTGCTGAGCCACCTGGTAAACACTTTAAATTCCACTAACTGCCTAGCTCTGGAAGATAAGAAAGACCTCTCCTGTCATCCCATCTCTCACAAAAGGCAGCCAACAGAGGTTGCATTCACACACATGGAATCCCCTAATGTGTTTAGTTAGGCTGAAACCAAGGACATCTGGGTGACTGAGGCATTCCCCAGACCCTCAAGCAGCTCACAGTTGAGGGAAAGGGATGGTTATGACATAAACAGTGGCAAGAAAACCATGTCCACAGACAGAAAACTGAGCAGAACTAAGAGCAAACCTCCTTTCCTGAAAAGCCAACAACAGGCATAGAGAGGAGGGAATGTCCAGGCAGAGCTTTGCAAGATGCACACACTCCAGGTAGATGACATGTGGAGGATAAACTGAGGCAAGGTGTACCCAGAGAGAGAGAGTCGGACATCAGGTGTGTGGGAAAGGTTGCTGGAGAGACCCACAAAAGGATGATGGTAAGAGGTTGCTAAAAATTCACTGAGTGGGCAACACGTTGTCTCCAATAGCGCAATAAAGTCACAGCTCCATGTTTTATAAGCAAAGTGAAGGAATCAGTGCTGATTGAGCTGTGGAAGGAGGTTTTAGCTAAATAGAAAATAAAACAGAAGAATTTGAGGAGAGCAGAGCAGCCACATTGAGACACCATGGGAAAGGACAGAATGACCAAATGAAGGATCGCGACCAGTCCTAACGTTGGAGCGTGCTTGGCCTTTAACTATGAAAACCCACAGAGGAAGGGCAATATATGTTATTTTACATTATATGTGTATATAAATATATACATATATTTTGTTTTTATAGAATGTACACATGTGGTATGTTAAAAATTAGAATAGCAAAGAAATAAAAAGAAGAGAATACCTATCCCCATCATTGCATATATTGCAATGATGCATATATTGCTGCCACCAACAATTTGGTGTCTCCCTTTCAGATATTTTTCCCAGGGCACCTTTGCAAATATGTAATTTTTTACCCAGCTGCATAGCATACATTTTATTTTCAAGTTTTGGTCTTTCGGTCAATTATTGCATTTAACTTACTCCTTTGGCCATAACTGTCCACAAAATAACTCTTGAAACTAGTTGGTTCACACTTTGTCTAGGATCACACTGTCTCTGGCTGTGATACCCATGTGTTTTATTTTGTTTAGTTGGGTTTTTGGTACCAAGAATTGGACTCATGACCTCAAATTTACCAGGCTATGCCACTGAGCTATATCCCCAGCCACTCCATTTGTATTTTAACCTGTGCCCTTGTGATGGCATTATTGGTTCAAGAAACCAGGCCAGTGTCCTTGTAGACTGCATTATCTTTATCATTTGAACAGTTTATTGCAGGTTCCTGACCTGCAAAATGACCATCAAATGATATTTGAAGATGCATTGACTGTGGCTGTTGTTCTGGCTTTGTCAAAGTGATAGGCCCTGAAGTATCCATGATGGCCCACACTGGGGAAGAGGTGGAGTTCTTGTGCCACTTGTCATCCTACCTGGATGTAGCGCACATGGAGATTCGTTGGTTCCGGGGCCAGATCACAGACGTGGTGCATCTGTACCAGAATGGGCAGGAGCTCTTTGGACAGCAGATGGTGCAGTTCCAGAACAGAACCAAGCTCCTCATGGATGAGATGGCCACTGGCAGTGTGATCCTGCAGCTCCACAACGTGGCACCCTCTGATGAGGGTCTTTATGGATGCCACTTCCTCTCCAGCAACTTCTCTGGTGAGGCCGTCTGGGAGCTGGAAGTAGCAGGTATGTGTCAGGCCAACAGCCGCCAGGGACAAGGAAAAGATCAGTTTCCTAAGAGCTGCTTTTCACAAGTAGATACAGGATGCTGGCAAACATCCCTCATTTTAAATAAAGCTGTTAAGAAATGAAGGGATTGATCCATCTGCAAAAGAGCAAAATAGTTTAGACACACACAAAATATGCTATGACTCTTAAATAAGAAGATGGTATTGCTTTAAACAAGAGAAACGCAAATTAAACTACATCAAAATGCTATTTTTTACCTTTAAAACTGATTTCTTTTTTTTTGAGACAGGGTCTCACTATGCAGTTCAGGCTGGCCTTAAGCTCACTTTTGTAGCCCAGGCCAGTCTCAAACTCACATCAATTCTCCTGCTTAGCCTCCCAAGTGCTGGGATTACAAGTGTGCGCCACTACACCTGGCTCAAACTGATTTTAAGAAATTCAAAAGTTCCATGACGCTGTCCTTGTGGCTCTTGGGAAGGTGGTTTTCTCCTATGTGGTTAGTAAAGTTCAAAGTAAAGAAGCTCCAGGCTGGGGACTAACAGAATTTTCTGTTTACCGTCCTTAATACAATAATCCCACCTCGAGGACTTACCTTAAAGCTATATCTCCATACCTTCCATTACGTATCAGTCTAATCTGTATAGCATTACTTCTCACTGCAAAAGAGTGGAAATTGTCTCTGCATAGAAGCTGAACATGGTCCAGCTACATAATGGGTGCTGGAAATAAGCCCCAGACTCAAGCTATTGGTACAGATAATAAAGCACTTAGGCACCAAGAATTTCTGACAAGGCATTTTACTTCTGCAGAAGGAAGCAAGCATACAGTGAAAGGGCTCAGGACAGAAAGGGTTGCTCCTTTTTTTCCTTAATGAAGAGAAGCTGCTAATCTTTAAAATCACTGGCTCAATTCGAAAGCTTGCAGTCTACCATGTTTGACCAAAAGGGGTAGCAGGTGTGAGGTTTGGAACAAAAAGTCCTTGGTTCT
>PVKN010025335.1:0-14161 GCA_004027915.1 Capromys pilorides | reverse complement strand
TTTGTTGAGTTTTGTTTTGTGCCCCAGATATGATTTAACTGAATGCCATTGTATAATGACTTTAAGATTGTGTGTTCTGATACTGATTCTGTCAATTAGACCCTGTTGGTTGATGATGTTTTATTTAAAAAAAAAAAATCTCTGCAGATTTTCTGTCTAGCTATTCTTTTAATTATTTAGAAAGGTATTAAAGTCTTCATCCATAATTATATATTTTCCTATTTTTCCTTTCTGTTCTACTGAGTTTTATTTCACATCTTTCATGGTTTTGCTGTTTATAGTGAATACAGAAGTAAGATGTATGTTTCTTGGTAGATTGTTCCTTTTATCATTGCATAATGACCCATTTTATCTCTGATAATTTTCTTTATTCTAAGGTCTACTTTATCTGATACTATTTTTGCTTTCAGTATCGGGGATCAAACTTGGGACCTTGTGCTTGCCAGGCAAGTAAGATTTATGCAGCTGAGCTTTATCCCTGGCCCTCTGATACTAATACTGACATTGTTTTCCTTTGATTGTCATTTGTCCGATATATCTTGTTCCTTTCTTTTAATTTCAGCCTTCCTGCATCATTTTTGAGTGAGTTTCTTGTAGAAAGCATAAAGGTGGGTCACGTTTTAAATTTTGTTACACAAATACTTGCCTGATACAGTTGACACGCCATTGTTTCTACTTTGCAACCCAGCTTGGAGCTACCTGCTGCAGAGCAAGTACACGTCTGTGGAGCACACCCTTGGTGCAGCCGCCGCACAGCAGCACATCCATCAGACCATCTGGATGCCTCTCTTGATAAGAGATGCCTTTCCCAGCCTCTGCTGAGGACCACTTAAAACGTCTTAGGTGTAACCTATTCATCATAACACTGATGGCTGCTCCAAGCAGACACATACCCAGACTTCAAGGAAATTCTCAACGTCATACTTTGAAGTGTTGTAACGAGGGGTAGAAAGGTGAATATAGTCTCTCAGTCTAGGTCGTTATTCTTCTTGCTTTAGGCATAGATGTGTAGTCTAACTGCCTTTAAGGGTGTCTTATGTATATTATCCTTGGCTGATAAAAAGTGGTGCACGGGGATTTCCTCCCTTTCTTCTTAATGTTCTCTTTGCTATCTTTCTTCTAGCAGCCCCTGTGTCTCCTTTCACTCCCAAAGTCCTTGTCTGCTTTTTATCCCTGCGCTCTGCACCTTCCCACAGCTTCTTCTTGTCTTAGAAATCTTCAGGCTTTCAGCTTGTGTTATGAGTCACAGGTATTTTTTTCCCACCCCATTTTAGGGCATAAAGACTTAACAGTTCTTAACAGTGGAAAATATAAAAGGACACAGGTCATTTTTTACTCTGGATAAAAATGTATTGTTACTTTTACGATCTTTCCTGTCAAATGTCCCTTCTCTCTTTCACATATATTGGAAAGTATCTCTTTACACATTCCTGTTTTCTACCAAAATTTTGATTCTACCAATCAACTCTTTTTCTACAGATATAGCCTTGGGAAGGCCCATTACCATCCTAATCTTGATGCCTTCTGATTGCCTGTTTTGTTTCTTTTCATGCATGAGGGAGAGACAATAGTAATTCAGATTCACTTCATTGCACTAGGTACTTTTTCTTACTTTGTATTCTTTGGTGAGTTTTTAAAACTTTGCTACCCATGTGTTGGTATGTGACACAAATGTACACAGTGGTCAAGTAACAATCCAATTTCTCATATCCTACAAGATTTAATTGTCAAGAGCAGATTGAGGCCATGATCAAACTGCTGCACATGAGCCATTGTGAAATAGAGGAGAATTTGAAGGTCTCTGAATGAGACCTAGGCTGGACACAGTGTGTGAATTTGTAGCCTAGGGTTTGAAATCATACCTTGCCCTGAAAACATTCCATTTTGTTCATTCCACCCATGGGCAGTAAGCTCCAAATTACTGGACAAATTCTTAAAATTCCAACACTGTTTCAGTTGCTTCCTGAAATAAAATCATCCAGAGACCACGGCAGTAGGAGAGACGGGGACTGTGTCTGAGCAGAGCTGGAGAGACTCTTACTCAAAGTGACATCTAGCTTCTTGGTGTTGCCACCTTAGGCTCACAGTCGTTCCCTGAATTTTGAACCACGTAGTCTTAGGCCTCTTCCTTCTCTAGACCTCTAGTCTCCCGTGATTTGAGTCTCTTGGGCTCCCCACCCCCAGATGTGATCCCTTCTTGGAGTGAACTTGATAAGCTGTCCTGAACCCATCTCAATTTCTGGCCCACCACCCACTGCCTCTGTGAAGAGAGGGTCCTGAACTTACATCTGATGCATCTCCCAGGGGCACTGTGAGGCTAAAATGTATTAGCTATCTACCTACCTTGACAAGAAGCTTTGGGCAGAGATAGAAATTACATTTCCTGGCTCACAATGCAGGTGACTAAAGGTCCCAGGAAACCCTGCTCTAAGACCATCACAGATCTGGCTCTGTAACTCCCTAGCACTCATTCAAAATGCTTTTGCTTATTCAGCAGCAAGGCACATTTCCTGGGGATTAGGAGGAGTCATAAAACATTGCACTCTATTCAAAGTCTTCTTCAGATAAACTCTCTAAAGCTTTGAAGTATCCACTTGCTAAAGATTTTCATTACTCCTTATCCCCTTGGCAAAGTGCCTGTGTGTGTACACTTGTATATATACATGCCATTTATTTTTAGGGTCTTGGAAGAGCTGGATATTTATTCATATCACAGAGATGCATAAGAAATATTTTTTTATTTGGGGATCCACTAATACAGGAAATTAGTCTTGTCATTTAGAGTTTCATCAGTTTTCAAAAGCATGATGGGGTGAAAGGGCAGAGGCCTGGGACTCAGAAACCTGACCTCTAATGGTGGCTTTGTCACCACTAGTGTACCACCATGGGCAAGCCATTCCTTTGTTGAGGGGAAGAGAGCCTCTCTTGGGCACTAGCTGGCTTGGTTTTCACCTGAGGACTTGATCAATATAGCACCTCCCCAGTTCGCAGTGAGACTTGGGACCACCTTTGGAAAACAGCAGAGCTTCCACAGAGGGCACCCGGCTTCTTTTCCCAACATGGCCCATAGACCCCAAGCCAATCTTGATTTTTCACTGTGGAGAACTAGGGGAGGGATGAATTTGAGCCTCTAATTTACGGGAAAACCTTTACCTTCAAACTTTGGGAGTAGCAGAACCCCTTTCCAGTGAAATTTTGTACATGTTATGGATACATATAAAGGACAAAAGTAGATCCTTAGCTGAGGAAATCCAAAAGCCCATTGGCTTTTCTGTGTGTCTCTCTCCCTGTCTGCCTCCCACCTGGATCTCTGAGGTTCTGATGCTTGGAGGATTACTCATGGGGGCATGAACTGGGGCTCATAGAGGCAGATACTTACTTAGTGTCATACTCTAACTGCAGAAATCAGGGTTGCCAGTATCTATCTTGAGATGCTTTAATATCAGGCCTTACAAATGCTAGTTATACATTTTACCACTGTGTCACCTATCCAGCCTTTCTTTCATAATCTATTTATTTGAGCCTTACTAATTTGCCCAGGTTTGTTTTGAACTTGCAATCCCCCTGTCATACCATGTCTGGCTCAGGTTATAGTTCTTTTTTAATACCCTAGGTTGAGGATGGTGCCAGTTCCTTAAATGAACAACAGTCTTCACAATATCTGAATTAGGATTCAGAAGTTCTGGGTATGTCATCCTTTGATTCGCTACACAGTTGCTCACTTTGTGTGGACAAATATGGCCCACTCCTTTTTTTTTTATGAGCAGAATAGATTTATTAGGGGAAAGAAAGCTCCTGTCTGAGAGAGGAACCAGAGGGGGGATCCCAAATGGGTGATTCCCGGGAAGCTGTTTCTCCTAGGGACTTTTATAAAGGAAAATCACATGGTGAGGCAGGTCTAAGGTTGTGGAGAAGACGTGGGAACTGGCTTAGGTGGGTATGAGGTGGGACAAAACTGGTCAACCAATGAGATTACAAGCACCATTGCTCAGATAAAATAGATTAAAATTGGGATCCAATGGGAAAGCAAGTCATGTAGCAAGTGGGCAAGAATACCACCTACTGGGCTTGCGCTCTTGACTCTTTCCAGGCTCTTTCAAGGTAATTGATACTTATTTAGCATATAAATCCCTGATGCCCATCCCTAGGGAAGTATGTAGCTATATTTGTTTACTCTTGTCTTGAGACCTGGCCCACAGCAGAGGAGTGTCTGTCTCTAGCTGTGAAGTCACCTTGTCTTTCATGTCATCCTTGAGGGCCTGGCCCTGCCTAACTGCCAATAATATTTCTATCTAATTTAGCTACCTACAATATTCCTCTCTCTGAAGAGATAACCTGAACTGCCATGAGGGAACCATGGACAATGACCACTCTGGCTTCTTCAGGCTGAAAGGGGTTGTAGTTGTGAACGGACAGTCACAGATACTCTGCAGAGGCCCTATCTAAAGGCCCTCAATATACACCAGGCATTTTTATCTTGGGTAAGTGAAATTGCTTTAAATCTGGAAAAGACAAAGCCAAAGAAACTATTAAGCATACATGGGCCAAATAACATCAGTGGAATAATTACAAATACAGTCAAAATTATTTTCACCAAGTAAATAGTAGTGGCTTCCACAAGATGATAAGTATAGGGTCCGGAGGACCTCAGTATCTCACATACCATTGATTTGATATCATTGAACAGCTATTGAGACATCAGCAGAAGGATCTGGAAGGTAATAACTGTTTTTAAGTTAGTAATTATAAAAAGACTAGTCAGAACATTATGTAGGTCCATTAGCAGAGATCTCTTAAACTTGGGGTTTAGTCTTTTTTAATCTTCTATGGCTATTGGGTATTGTCTCAAATAAACTGGCCTTTTATGTTTTACCAACTCTAGTATTAATTGGGCCACCTGAATTGCCAGAAATAGGGAAAACACTGAGTACTTTCCAGTTTGCAAGTGGGGCCACTGGCTGGGTAACTATTGACACATCTGCATGAGCATCTATTAAAAGTTTAACAGACTTTCTCCTTATATTGGCAGTTCACATGGGTTCTCTCAGGCTGAGAAGCAAAGACCCATGACCACCTCAATCTGAAACTTCCTGGCTCCATCATGAACACTTTCTTTTTCCCTCTCTTTGGAAATTTGTTTGAAATGTCCCTTTTCTCTGTCCAAATCCAGGGAAGCATAACTTTTTCCCTTTTGCCAACTAGCCTTTGTTTTGTAGGCTGCTAGTATCACCATTTTTATTTTCTGTCTATAATTTCATTCTGTATCCTTTCTACTATGAAACACCCTCAAATCAAATTTATTCCTGTAAACCCTTCTAACTTCTATAGTTTGGGTCTGATATCTAGGGCCCACTGAGCAACATATAACTTTTTGGTTTTAAGGCCTCCTGCAGGTAGCCCTGCTCACAGAAGCTGAGGGCAGCTTCCCCAACAGTGGATTTCCTGACATAGGATTAGACTGATAGAGGAAGCATCTTTGAGGGATTGCCCTGTCCAAGGAACGTGAAGATAGCTTCCCTTGTAACGAGGCAGGAAACCTGAGAAGACTCAGTTCACCTGGGCTAATATGGCCCACTCCTACAGTGCTTTTTCAACACTTTTGTGTTTCTGAGGCACAATACACAGCACTCACAATGGAAAGGAGAAGACATTTAGCTCCTCTCATAATCACAGACCGTGATCACCTGGCTCTATGGCAGAAAATGGCATGGCTGAGGGGCACAGCAAAGGGAAAACATGCGCATGTCATGGCAGCCAGGAAGCAGAGGGCAGGATGAGCTGCAAAGGGAGAGAAACCCTTCCAGGTCACTCTCACAGTGACTCGCCTCTTTCAGTCAGACCCTGCTGCCTACCAGCAAGTCTGCTGTATGATCCCTGATTTAATCACTTTCTAAAAGCCTCACCTATGAGTGCATTTTCAATCTAAACTACGGCATTCTGTCCCTGAACCTCAAGAAACTCATGTACATCTCTTTGTGCTCATTTAGTCCATCGCTGAGTGTCCCAGAAGTTTAAATGATTCAGAATTGCTGAAAAGTCCAAGTCCGAAACATCCTCTAAAACTTAAGGCACTCTTAGTCATGAAGCCCTGTGTAAATGAAAATGAAAGTTCAACACTGCCAACATACAAGTGCACAGCTTAACATCTCATTCCAAAAGGGAGGAAGATGGGAATATAAGGAAATTGGACCAACACAAGACAAACCTAGCAGGGCAACCATTAAAACCCCCTAGCTCTAGCTCTAGCACCCAGTGTAAGTTGTGGCCATGAGATGTGAACTCTAAGGGGCTGGGGTGAAAGTACCCTTGTAGCCTCGCTGGTTATGTCTTCTCACTGAGGCTGACTTTGCTCACTGCCTATGAATTTTCTCAGCAGTTTCATGTTTCTTGCTTTTTCCACTTCCCAGAGTCTCCATTGAAATTTTGGCTTCACTCTCACAGCTTCAAGAGCTGCCCTCTCAAGGGTATATTTTCTGGTCTTGTACCTCAGGTTTTCTTTTGAGTGGAAGCCTTCCTGGCTTTACAACTCTTGTGTTCTGCACACCCAGAAAACCAGATGACACCAAGGTCTGCCACGGTAAAGGAGGCCTCTGGGAGCCTGAGCCCAGGGAGTAGAATTCCAGAAACCAATTTCCTAGGTGGCCCTTCTAGAGAAGGATGTCCTGGGGCTCTCAGGTGATAGGTTTACAACTTTGCACTTGTGATGGGTGGGGTCTTGCAAATTCCTGAAATGCCCCAAGACGTTTCTGTTGTCCTCTTGTGAAGTACTTGACTTTTTAGAAATGTTAATCTTTTGGCAATCAAACTGCCCTCCCACTTTGTAGACATTTCAGGCATTTTCTTTCTAGCAAAACTGAAAACTTTTCAAATAGGTTCTATGCTTCTGTTTGTCAGTGTATACAGAAGCAGTAAGTAGTAACCATACTACAGCCTGAATGTTGAGCTTCTTTTATCTTTTCTCCTCCAGATTTATTAGCATACACTGATCTTAATTTCAGTCTCCTCAGTGTTGGGACATGAACAAAATGTAGGCAAACTTTCTATTAGAGTATGACATACATATCTCAAGTCTAATTGCCCATGGAGTCCTTGTTCCCAACTGAAACCACTTGAGCCTGGTGTTTATGACATATGTTTCTATCAGTATCCTGATCTCCTGGGCTTTATCCAGGATCGTCCATCAACTTGGGCTTATAACATTGTAGGACTTCTACATCTTAGGTCAAGTAGTCACGATGACAACCCCACTTCTCGGGCACCAAAATCTGTCTTGGTTACCTTCTCATCACTGACACCCAATACTCAATACTCACAGCTTAAAGGAGAAGAGGTTTATTTTGGTCAATGATTGTAGTGAGGTTGCTCCAAGGCAGAAGACAGCATGGCATAGGAACATAGTGGAGGAAAAGCTGCTCTTGTCATGGCAGCCAGGAAGCAGAGAGTGAAGTGAGGAGCCAAGAAGGGAGAGGTAGAGCCTTCTGGTTATGTTTCCAGTGGTTGGCTCCTCCAACCAGGGCCTTTCTGCTAACAGCAAATCAGCTATTTCAGACCCCATGATTTACTCACCTTCTAAATTCTCTGTCTGGGAGTGCCTGGCTTTTGGGAGGCATACTCAATCTGAACCATAACAAAAATGTGGGTTAAAAGTTCATTTCATCTGCCATTTATTAGGATGGCTATTCTAAGAAAGCAAAGATGTAACACACGTTGGTGAGGGTGTGGAGGAAAGGAAACTGCTGTAAAGTATTGGTGACAGATATTGGTGCAGTGATTATAGAGAACAATGTGAAGAATCCTAAAGGAATCTAAAATGTAATTACCACATGACCCAGAAACCCATGTTCAGGTCCTGCACCAAAGGTAGTGAGATCACTGCCACGTTGAGCCATCTGTACTTCCCTGTTCACCGCTGCCTTCTCCAGAGGAGCAAAATGTGGAAATGGCCTACGTGTCCATTCATGGACAAGTGCCTAAACACATTGTGAATGATATAATGTAATCCAGCCTTAGGGAAGGAGAGCCAGCCGCTTGCCACAACATGATGAAACTGGAGAATATCACACGAACTGAAGAAATCCAGACACAGAAAGAAAAGTATTGCATGATATCACTGATCTGTGGGGTTGAAGCAAAAATCAAAGTCAAATTTACAGAGACAAAAATTAAAACAGGTTATAGGGGCAGGAGCAGGCATGTGAAACAGAAGTGGGAAGATACAGGTCAGAGGTCATGATGAAGCGGATATAGAGGATGAACAAGCCTGCAGGGAAATTGGATAAATTCTAATACGCAATATGAAGACCATAACAAAACTGTCCTACATTTGAGGTTCCTGCAGAATGAGAAAGTTGAGCTGCTCTTGCTACAAAAAAACAAAAACAAGTAACTGTGTAAGCTAGTGATAGGCTAATTTGCTTCATTATAGTATCTGTTTTAGCATCTGTACATCATGCTATGTATCTTAAATATACACAGTAAGATTTATTTTTCAAAGATAAATGAATGCTATTTTGAACATTTAAAACAAGAAAAAGTTCATTCCATATATCATTTTTTAAAAAGAAATAGCTCAGCAAGATGCAAAATGAAATTCCTTCACTTGTTCCCGTGGCAAATGGTCAGAGAAGCTCCATGCCACCAGCTGCACTCCCAGGAGCATTCAGAAGATGAGGATTTCTCACTGTGACCCTGGAAAGCTGAGCATTTCTGGAAAAACCTGTATCCGTCATGGTCGTGTAGCTCCAGGGTCCTGTGCTCAATTGCAAAAGATTTCCCCTTTTGGACTTCAGCTCAACAATAACTCAACAATGTGACAACTCGGTAGGAAATGAACCTTGAACAAGAGTGATAGGTATCTGGCTTGGCCAGAGCTGCCCAGGAAGCTCCGTGGTGGGGTAAGTGATTGCATCCTATGGCCTTCCTCCTGCACGAGTGCTTACGATATGCAATCCAAGCAGATTTTATGTGAAGCCCTGTTTCCCCTTTTCCTCTTCTGGAAGTTGTTATCAGTTCCTAATAGCTCGCTCTGCTTCCAAAGAGACTTCCCTGTCCATTCTTCGGACACACAGGGGGCTGGAGCCGCAACTGGCTGCAGGGCTCATCAGGCGCAATCCTGTTGTTTCAAGGCAGTGGATTTAGAGGCTGAGAGAGGGGAAGTGACTCATCCGCAGCCGCAGATCAAGTTAAGAGCACAGAGTGAGCACGTGCAGAGCTGCTGCCCTGGCGTCAAGAGCTTTTCCTTGACTCTTGCCCTTTCTTTTAATTTCATTTTATTTTGATGCTGAGGCTAAACGTGAGACTTCACACACGTGCTAAGCACCTGCCTTACCGCTGAACTTCTCTTCTTGTCGATTAGCCCCAGGGTGATGAGATGAGGTATTTTCTCTATTGTTTATTGGTGTGGAATTTGCAGTCAACTAACAGATTTATTGAGCTCCTACAACACACAAGGGAAACCCTTCAGTGGGTTGATAGTCTGGAGGGGAAGACAGGTATTAAGCAAATAATCCTAAATGATTAGGTACATAACTGCAAGTGTGCAAACAGCTGGATGAAGAATTGGCTGCTCTGGGAGTGTTATCTCTAGGGCTGATACACGCTGTTTGTAGTCCTGTGACTGAGCAGCTAAAATATGTTGATTCTCACCCGAGCTTATCTTTCAGAGATGTTTACATAATGTATGGTTACTTAAGCTTTCTGACTCCGCTGCTCTTTTTTCTGCCTGATGATTCTCCTTCCAGAAAAACAGGTACCACAAAAGAACTGAAGCTCTGACAAACACTATTATTCTCTCTCCATTGCCTGTGAGTCTGGGCATCTCTGCTTTCCCTAGGACTGGATGTTTTGGATATCGAAACCCGATATCACAGCTGAGTTCTTAAATTTCTCGCCTTTATATTGAAACTGAAGCAGTGACTTCAGAATTGAACGCAGCTTTAAATAGGAATCTCCTCGCCTCCTCTCCAACTTTCTTGCCAACTCCCAGCAACCTTTCGGGGAACTGTTCCTGCGACTACTGCTGCTGCCAGGGTGTCCCTGTAGAGAGAGAAACCCACCACAAATCTTTCTGGAAAAGGAGCTGTTGTGTCCAAATCCTGTTATCTAGTTTCAGAAACGTGTAAAGAAGGAACAGTTAGAGGCAACTTCCGCACACAGGGTTTCCCGCTGGAGAACAGGCCACAGGGCATTTTTTGACATCACAAAAGTTCGAATTTGGAGCCAGGTTTCCACCAGGAAGGGTTGAAACTGGATTCTCACTCCCCTGGGTCTCCCCCCAGCGCACTTCCACCGAGGACTTTCCTCTCCCTCCTCCTTCTTTTCCGCCTCGATCATGACGTTTCCATGACCCGCTTCCTTTTCCTTTCCATTGTCCCCAAATTGATTCAGATTGTTCCCTTGCTCTGATGATCCCCTCCTGGCATCCCCTGGCTTTCTCTAAGCCCTGGATCTTCACATGTGGCCCCACTGCCTCTCCTTCAATGTGCCAGCCTGTCCCCCAGCCCCACCCCAGCCCTGGAGAGTTCAACAAAAGCTGGTACCGTGCAGCAGAAGGAAACGAGCACCGCTTCTCTTCCCAGCATTTCTCGCCCGGGTTGGCCGGCAAGCAGCTCAGGGAGAGGGCGCTGGCTGGCCTCGCAGAAATCAGCGTGTCCAAAGCAAGCTGGCCTTGAATCAGAATCCAGCCTGGGTCACTGGTTTTTTTCTCTATTGAGAAATTGGGCCAAGTTTGGCCAAAGGCCCATTCAAAGTCCAGGCTGGAATACGCATCCATTCCTCATCCCTGTCTGCTTTCCCCAGAGACCCCAGGAGGCCAGACAGGCTGTTCCCACCCCAGCTCACATTAGGGTAGCTTGAACACATTTTTCTCTGCAGCAACACTGCTAGAGTTGAACTTCTCTTTAACCAAATCTCATCTTGATTCAGGACTAGAGAATAAATTCTTGTAGAAATCTTCACAGGAGTATTTTCAACAGAACAGGCTTTTATGTTACATTTGAAAACATGATTCAGTACATAAATGATTCTAAATTCTTCCTCAGAATATACTCATCCTGTAGAGCAGGGCACCCCACACAAGCAAATCCTCCTCCAGTTCCAGATACGATGATGCCGGCCTTGCCTGATCTCCTTGCTTGTCCTGATCTTCCATCCCACATCATCTCCATCTCTTTCTGTATCTTACCTTGTTCTTCCCACACATTTAAGCTGCAGCTGCAAAATCTAACCAACACACTGGGATATAGCGAGGTAGGCCTTCATGTATGTTATTAAAATGGCCTGCTTTGAATTACACATTCAAATTAAGTATTGTCCTAGAAAGTAGTCATACTTAAATTTACTACAGTGATGCTGCTGTTACTTAAAGCCTTATTTTAGAATTTATCTCTGTGTTACTTTCGAATTACATCCAGATCCAGTTTATGAGCCAGACAAAAAATTACAGAGACCTTAAAGTCATCTGGAATGTATGAAGAAACTGAGCCATAGAATTTGCATTTTTGAGCATTTTTCTTCTTCTTTCAACATTAAGAAGTTGTTACTTTATTCTTTCATAAAGTAAACCAAAAATGACCACTCTTTTACTTAGATGATTAAAAGACTTTTTAAAGCCTTCTTACAGCATAGAAGCTATTGGTCAATAAATATATATTCATATGCCTATCCCTAAGCAAGTCACCTATCTCAGCAGATAATGCACAGAAGCTGTATCGGAGTGTCCTGCTCACAGAGGAAGCCAGGGAAGCTGTAGAACAAAGTGACAACGCAGTTACACAGCTGTGGTGGGGCTCTAACCCTCTTTGTGTGCAAACCCTATGCACCATTCACGAGCCTGGTTGCACTAAACAAGGTCAAAAGTTGTTTGCTTTCAGAATGTTAGGCATCATCAGAGGTCATTATTGTGAAAATGAAAGCACTTTGAGCTCTAAGCAAAGTACTGCCTACTAATCACCTGCATGCATTCACACAGTTGGTGTGTACAAGATTATAGAACGGTATCGTTTGGATGGAAAATTAAGGAGAATCTGGCACACATTTTCATTAGCTTTTAGAATAAAGAAACTGATGCCTAGCTAGAGAGGTCTCAGACCTTGTCCAGACCCCTACATTAGTAAGTGGTGTGGCTGAGACTAATGCCTTCTGTTCTGCGACTAGAGGTTTCTCAGTCCTGCCAGGCCCAGCACTCTTACAGCCACATCCTCTTGCTATAGGGTGACAATTTCAGGACACCACCCAACCCAGGCTTATCTAGAGCTTTCTCAATAAATCATTCTCAGACACTAAGAAGTCACTGCAAGATACCACACTCGAACAAAACCTAACTTCTGCAGCTGGTAATTCTTGTTCTGGAAAAACCTAAGTAAAGACATCTAAGAAGAAAATCACATGAAAAAGCTCAGAAGGAGAAGGGCCCAAGAAACCCCACCTCTCTGGTGGGACTTTTTAATGAATTATGGCTCAGAGCAGGGAGCAATGTCTGATTTATACAAGTTGAAGCAGTTAGCTAAGGACAGATCCAGAAAGTAGCTCTGAAGGTCGCCATGTCAGGGGCACAGTTCAATGGTTTTTACAGCACTATCACCTGGCCTCTTATGTCCATCTATCTGAGTAAAAAGAGGTCTAAGCCAGAAACCTGGAGGTCAGTTCTCTTTTCATCCCAGCTGACATGACTTTAAGTTGACCTGCAGCTACCTTACAAATATTTTCTTGGTCTATTTCCTTTTCTCCATGTGAACACGCATGCTGCACTGCAAGCCGGCCTGGCCTGTCACATGGCCACAGCTTCTGACTGGTCATCTGCCTCTAGCCTGGCCCTGCTCAGAGCATCTACACAGTAGTTTGCTCACTTAGATCTCTCTTCATTCTGAAAGTGTCATTTAAAAATAGCTCTGCCACATAAGAAAGAGTACTCTAGAAGCATGTGGACTAATATATTATCTTGTATGTAACTACAGATGGAAATATATATTGTATATATATGCACATGTGTATGTGTAGATAATGATGATCTGAATTTGTTCATGATCTGATTGCTTAAGTTATATACCTATAGTATATTTAATTTGACATGTATGCTATACTTAATGTTATACCTAAACACACATGGACATAGTCCCACATGGTTACACATATAACAGCAGTCTCCCCTTATTCATGGTGTTGCTTTCCAGTTCTTAGTTGCTCATAGTCAACTTCAACCTGAAAATACTAAATGGAAAATTCCAGAAATAGACCATGTCTGAGTTTTCATTTGCATAGCATGTGGAGCAGGGTGATGAGGTCTCACATGTCCCGCTCCATCTGACTGATGTGCAGGGTGAATCGCCCCTCTGGCCAGTGTGTGCATCCTATATCACCACCTGCGGTCACTTAGCAACCATCTCAGTTATCAGATCATCTACAGTGGCATTCCAGTGCTTGTGCTCATAGACCCTAATTTTACTTATTAATGGCTCTGAAGCACAGAGCAATAATATAAAGGAGGCACTAGGGTATGAAATGCAGGAGGCTGGATGAGCTCTGGTGCTCTGGGGCGACTCTGCAGGGCACACAAAGAATGTCACAGTGGACACAGGGTTTGGTGCTGCCTGTGGTTTCAGGAGAAGTCTTAGAATAAACAGAAGCTACTGTAGACACACACACACATACAATACAAGCACACACACACACACACACACACACAGGAGTGTGTGCCACAAAGACTTGAGGGAAAGAGGAAAATAAGGATAGAATAAGACAAGCCCAGATTTAAAACCATCTAAGACACAAAGTGCTGGTAGCTAAAATTAACCTATAATTTCAGTTCTAGGTTTTTTAGCACAGTAGTCAATGAATAGAAGAAACAAAATTGAGTTACCTAATTTGCATTGTCAATAACATTTTTAAAAATCACGCTCCTTATTGGGGAAGGAAATCACTTTTTAGCAATAAGATATGAGAAGAATGCTCCTCTTGAGACCTCTTAAAGGAAGTCTTGTCTGATGTAATGGACAAGACTTTTTTTTTCACATGCTTTTATTTCTTTAAATTCATTTTAATGAGAAAAAAAGATAAAATAGCAATGAAACAGTTTCAAAACAAGCTAGTAGGATGGTTACAGTTAATACCATGCATATTGTTGTCTTCATAGTGGTTATTCAGGAGAAAAGGTGCAGACCTGATA
>PVKN010025334.1:0-14163 GCA_004027915.1 Capromys pilorides | reverse complement strand
TCTTTTTGGTAATGACAAACGTGTTTTTTTAAAAAGCCTGGTTTTTCTCAATACACCTTAAAGGTTTTTAAATTGTTTCATATCTGGTCAAGTCGAGATTTTTAAGAGCTTCATTTTTAATTTGTAATAAAAGTTTACAACTTGATTTTTTCAAAAAAGTCAATAAACTGCAAGCACCTGTTAATAAAGGTCTTAAATAAAAAAAAAAAAAAAATACCTGTAGGGTACTTGAAATGTATTCATGAAAAATGTATAGATAGATTCTTTGATTAAAATCCCCTTGTCATATTGTTATGAAAGCTTCTGAACTGATTCATGAAAACTATGAACCATTAGTCACCAGAAACATGGCCACCACAGCAGGGAATCCCTACCACAGTGAGCATCAACATTTGGGGAAAGAATAAAGGTCTGGCCCAAGTTACCCTGTGAGCTGGGAGAGATCTAGCCCCTGAGCCCAAGTCAAGCAATTCCCAGCTCAGTGTTTTCTCCACCGATCTGCAAAGGTGAGCTATAAAACATAAAGTCTATGTGCAAACTTTACGTCTCCCAAAAAGGAAAATAGGACTTGTGCATGGGACTTTAATGACTGGCTAAATGAATTATAAAAACTGATGTATGAGACTGGGCATAGTGGCACACACCTGTAATCCCAGGGATTGGAAGGCTGAAAACAGGTGGATCACTATGAGTCTGATTTGTGTAGTAAGACCCTGAAGACCCTGGACTAAACATTTAAAAAAATTTTTTAAACAAAAAATAATAATAAATAAAAACTGATTTATAATAAAAACTAGCAGCTGGGCATAGTGGCACATATCTGTAATCCCAGAACTTGGGAGGCTGAGGCAGGAGGATCATTTTTGTGAGTTTGAGACAGGCTTGGGCTACAGAGTAAGCACAAGGCCAGCCTGAGCTGCATAGCAAGACCCTGTCTCAAAAAAGCGAAAAAAAAGAAAAAACTTTAAGATTAGATGAATGGAAGAATTGTTTTCAACAGTTTAATAAATTCCATAAGAAAAGACATAAACAATAAAAGGAGAGAGCTTGTTATAAACCCAAGGATTGGGTAGAATTGTGTTTTAGGTTTTAAATCAGAAATCAATTTGGGAAGCTTTATTACCAAATACTTGAGCCCTGATGTAGTGTAAGCATTTACCAGGCCATCTTCTTTAGCCACTCTGTAACTCCACCCCACCTAATTTCTGTTACTTCCTTAGGTCTTCAAATCCCTGGCTCCACAAACTACTATCTTTGGTTCCTAAAGAACTTGCTTAATACTGTCCTGCATTTCTATCATTCCTGGCTTTACACCTTCTTGGGCTGCTAGATTTGGATCAAAGCCTAGTTACATTAGCACTGACTGTGAACTCATATCCATTTTCAAGAAGTCAAGTTGGCAATGCACATCTAAACTAAGCCAATAATGGCGGCATAAGTCTATCATCCTAGCTGCTTGGCAGCTGAGACTGAAGGATCGCAGGTTCAAGGCCAGCCTAAGCAACATATATTTTATTCACAAAATTTTTTAAAAAATTAAAGGGTTGGAGATGTAGTTCAGTGGTAGAGCCCTTGCTTAGCATATGTAAAAGGCCCTGGATTCCATCCCCAGCACTACAAAAAAAAAAAAAAAAAGCCGCAGAAAAAAATCTATACCCTTGGACTAAATAATCCCACTCCTGGAACTCTTTCTAAAGAAAATAGGAAGTTGTAAAAGATGTCCATTGCAGTCCCATTTAGAACCACCCACAAATAAGGCAACTGAGAGCTTTTCCCCAACAACAGTTGCCCATTGCTGAAGCAATTCTCATCCTGGTGTTTACAGGATCCATTTCCAAAATTCCCTAGTAGCTCTGCCACATCTGCGAGCCGAGGTCAGATGCTCAGTAAGCAAGGCTTGAAATGGAAGTTGGTGACTGTGATGTCCCTGCCTGATCCACTCACCCGTGAGATTGGTTGGGACCAAGACATGGAAGCAGCAAGTCATGGGAAGGAGCTATGATCCAGGGGCTTCGGGGACAAGCATGGAGAAGACACAACAATATTCACAACAGCCTCCTGCAAAAACATTCAGGAAAAGAGAAGGACTCTAAATGAAATATACAGTAGAATAATCATTTCTGTCAAAATATACTTAAAAGTTGAAAGAGATTAGAGGAAAACCACTGGGCAAGCACTGCAGGGCAAGGAATGGATTCTAAGGGGCTTTATTCTATATGTCCTTAAATGTCTTACCGGCAAGCCTTTGAACAAAAAACTGACTTGAGCTTAATGAAAACACATGCATGTTTGTCTCTCTCCCCTGCTTTTGAATAGTTTCTTCGCTCTGCTTGTTTTTCTCTCTCGGTTTCATGATGCCTCCACCTTGCTGAAACCACAGGTTCCCCTGGGGATTGCTGAACGCCCAGGAAGGGATCACCAGCATGCGCTTCTCAGTGCAGGTAGGTGGATTTCAAAATAATGATATCAGGATGCAAATGGCAGGAAGAGGGGGGAGCCCTAAACAACCTCGCCCCCAAGGAGAAAACCAGTGGCCTTAAAGTTCTGTGTTGGGGTGGTGCCTCACCAGCTGAAAAGGTCAGGAGATGACGTGTCCACTGGCACTGGGGCATCACATGAAATTGCAAAAACAGAACTTTACAAAAATTCTTAAGCTCATGAAACTCCTACCTGACTGTACAGGTTAGGGGGTCTTTGGTTCAGGATTTTGTCAGGCTGGAGAAAAAAGAAACATTAAATGTCCCAGGCCTTTCTCCTAGTAAAAGGATGCTAATGCTAGCACACTTTAAGTGATTGCTGTATACTGGTACTTGTGGAGCTCCTCCCATACGAATTGATTTAGCCTTCATACATGATAGATATCATTGGTTTACAGATGAGGAAACTGTGGCTTAAAGAAGTTTTAAAAAGTTGCCCAGCAGAGATTCAGGCCCAGATCTATGTAACACCAATTTGCAATTTGCAGCCTCTTACAGTGTAACACAGCCCAAAGGCCTTTCCTTTGATATGTTCATCCCAACACCCCAGATGGCACCAAGTGTCACCTCTTTTACATAGGAGACATGGTGCCCTCCCATGAGTGACCAGAACTGAGTACAAATGGCCTAGACTTCCTGCCTTTTCAGTACAAGAAAAAGGTGACACATCCTGCAATAGAGAAACGGGGTCTTCGGAGCTCAGGGAATCTAGGTTTGTATTCTGGTGTCTGTATTCAGTAGAATCAAGTAAGCCACAGAATGCCTCGATTTTCTCATCCATGAAGTGGGGTCTTGCTTTCTGTGGTGGGAACTGGAGTCCAGCCAGGGCCTGACCACCAGGGCAGCATATCCACCAGGTTACCAGTTCTAGACAAAAGTCTAAAGCCATTTTTCTGCCTTTCACATTGATACCACCAAGCTTTGCCTGATCTGCCCACCAGAAGGATTTCTCTTTCCTCTGAGAGGAATTTTTTCCCCCTTCCACTGCCCTATCTTGTAAGGCATTCATCTTAATCTTCTTATGCCAAAGATCGATGTCTTTGTTCTTCCTCCCTTTCCAAGAACACCAGTGCTATCCTGGGCACCCTGTCCCTTGTGCCTCCTGCAGGGACATGTGGAACATTCCAGGAGAGGAGGCTCCCTGAGGGCGGACATCACATCTGCCTTCTCCTCCTCCTTATCTCTAAGTCCAAGCCCTGCGCCTATTGAATAGCATGAATTCAATGATTGTATGCTAAAGGAGTGAATGAACGAGTGGATGATTAACAAACAGTTTGCATGGCCTCAGTGGACAGTGGCTCATTCTTACAGAGGGCCTATTGTTAGCCACAGGAGGCAAGGCCCCAGATAGAAGATCTACCTGGCCCCCTGGGAGTCAGGATAGATAATGTGGAGCCTTTCTGATACATGGTTGATACGTATCATCTCATTTAATCCTCAAAAGGACGTAGATACTGAAGTGGAAACCCATTTTACAGATAAGCACTACCTTGCTTGGTTACCCAGCTAGTCAGGGATTATAACTGAGGTCTCATTGACTCAGACCCATTGTCATTTCCTTACCCCACAAGCCCTTCCAAAGTGATTGTTAAGTGCGTGAGTAGTTAAGTAATATGGATTCTTCTCCCTGCTTACCTCTTCCTAGCAGCGAGGACTCAGACAATTCACAGACTCCCAAATCCATCTGTCTCTTAGCTGTAATATCTGGGTGGCTGTAAGAATTAAATGATTTCAGTAAGATATCATGAGCCAAGCATATAGCATGCCTTTGGTGGTGGCAATAATAGTGGTAGTGGTGACAACACTACTGGGGGATCTTAATTTCAGTGAACTCAGTGTTAATTTGAAAGGGTAAACAGGGCTAACATCTTCTACTCTGGGAGACTGAATAAGAACTGGAGTGGTATAGGGGTTAAATTTCCAGGGAGAGGGCTGATCTTGGAAATGGTAGTCCAGTTGCCCAAGTCAACAGGGGATCTGCAATCCCAGACATGGCCACATGGTGGAGCAGTGATTCGGCATCCCTGGGATGATTGGGTACACAGAAGGGAGGAAACCCAAGAGAAACCCAATAAATCTAGGAGGGTCAGCTGCCCAAGCTTTAGGTATGTTTACTCCTAACATTTCAGAGAGACATCAATGGAGCAAAGTTAGCCGCAGGAGAGGAGCGGAGTGGTGGTGGTGGAGTGGGGAGAGAGGGTGGTGGTGGGTGAAGCTTAGGGTTTGGGCTGGGGATATAGCTCACTAGCACAAGTGCCTGACAAGTATGAGGTCGTGAGTTAGATCTCCACTATTAAAAAAAAAAAAAAAAAAAGGACAGCAGGCAAAACATGTGCAAAGTGGGAAGAGACCAATAGAGTGTCCCAAACGAAACCTGCCTCTCAACTCCTTTCCGCCTGACTGATGACACTGAGACAGGAAGTGAATGTAACTCCAGTTCCCATTTCTCTCTTAATTCACCTGACGCTGTGTTATGAGGAGGGTGTCACAGAGTTGAGAATCACTGATGTGGACCAGAACATGATGACCACGGGATGCGGAAAGAGAGGTCTTAGAAGGAAGAGTTGTATTTGAAGAAACTGGGGAGGACTAGAGTAGGGAGGATGGTAGTGTCTGCTGCAGGTGTCAACGCTGGGCACCTGGCTTTGAAGTACGAAGGACTTGCTTCAAATTCTGGCCCCCTGCCTAGGGCTACCTGACCTTGGGCAAGGATGTCAGTGTCAGTGCCAGTGCCAGTGGGGTCGCGTTGTTCTACAGACTGAATGAGAAAGTACTTATGAAGTACTTAGCATGCTCCCAGCAGTAACCCCAATAACTGCTCCAAGAGAGGCAGCTCTATCATTACCTTCAGTTACTGCATCAGCCTCATGATGAGAAGCAGCTTATTCTAAATCCAGTGCCTGCAGGGCCAGCAAGATAGTTCAGTGGACTAAGCGCCTGCTTTGGCAAGCTTGGGAACCAGAGTTCAATCCCTGGGGCACTCTGAGCCTGCGACAAGAGTCCAGGCATGCACGCCTATAATCCCAGCACTGGGGAGGCTGAAAACTGGACTCACTATGAGTCCAAGCTGTGTAGTGAGACCCTGTACCAAGTACATAAAATGGAAAAAATAAAAATAAATAAATCCAGTGCCTGCAATCCCACCAATGTTATGGGACTACACAGAGACCCATCCTGCCTTTTGTTCACAGTGTTCATGTGTGATAGACCTGGCTTCCCAAAGAGATTTCAAGGTACGAGTTTAAAAAAAATACAGCCTGTGGGGCCTAGGAGATAACACAGTAGAATAAGTTATTGTGCTGTGCCTGGCAAGTACAAGGTCTTGAGTTCGATCCCTGTTATAGAATATATATATCCTGTGCCATGACTTTTGTAAAATTTTGAACTTAACTCTGAAAATAGACTAGCTGGGGATGATCAATGCCCCTGACCACTGATCTGCTGTGAAGCTGATGGCTTACAAGCTTTCCAACATGGCACTTCACAAAGCAATCTAACACTCATCTCTGTGTCTGAGGGAAGCTGCCCCGGCTGCCCCTCTTCTTCAATGCTAGGGCATGGTTCTAGGAAGTCCACAATCCTTGTTTCACCCATTCTGACCAAACTGACCCTAGTTCTACACGGAAACACTGACATGGAACAGAAGGGACAGTACAAGAATGTCACTTGGTTCAGTAACTTTAGGCATTTGTTTTTCCAGACTCACAAGGCCATCTCTAAAGGGACTGGGCAAAACTGATGGAGAAGTTACTCTCACACTGAAGAAAAGAACTGAGAGTCCTGCTTAAACAAACTCAAGAGAAGCTGAAGGGACAAAGTTCCCTTTTAAGTGTATTCTTAAGTCTTCCTTGGCCTCATTGCTCTTTCTGCCTTTTGAGCCTCTGTTTTCTCATCTGGAACATGAGGGTATGAGACCCGCAGGTCACCAAGATCTTTTAAGGACCCTGGACGTGACACCACGTACAGATTCTTTGAACTAGAATTCTGGCTCCTTTGCAGTCACTGACCCCCTGTTTGGTCACACACACACACACACACACACACACACACACGCAAGTTGTATATCCCCTCTGCACCTTACTTCCTCCAAGGAAAGATGACCCCGCAGACCAATCTGGATGACTTCTAAGGTCCATGCCAGCTGGAACACTGATGTCACTCTTAAAATTCTTCCCAGTTCTGCTCTTTTTGCACTCACCCTGACTCTAAACTCTTCGGAATCAGTGTGGTGGGTGAGTTTCACTTCTCTTTCTTTTTCTCCAAGGTGGGAACTTCCATGCTGACATACCTGTGCAGAGATGACCCAAGGTGTATCAGGTGGATGAAAGTACACACCACTATCCCCATACAGAGAGTAAAATGATAGTGGTTGCTGTCTTTGAAAAATCATCACCCTCCCCATTGCGGCTGTTGCCTCCATCACAAAATTGAAGAGCATGCTTCATTTTTTCTTTCAGCAACATTGCTTCCGCCAAAGAAGTGTTAAAGAGCAATTCTATTAGTAGATATCTCAAGCAGAAACTTTGGCAGATGACTTCTTCTTTCCAAATTACAAATCACGTTCCTGCCCTCTCTTCAACCCAGAAATCTAGGGGATCTTTAGAGGACATTTGCCCCTTTGGTGTCGGGGGGAGAGGGGAACTTGTGTGGGTTTTTTGCCTCACCCTGATTCACCTTCCTTTAATTGCTGGTTGAATGTTTTCCACACAACCAGAAGCACTTGAATAATTAATATTCACTCAGCTGAATGTTGACCTTCAGCAGCTGGTTGTTGCTAAGCACGAGAGTGTGGTCTATGAGGGCAAGAGCCTGAGGCGTGGGGTCGGCACCGCAGGAAGTTCTCTTCTGTATCACAGAAAATGGGTTACTTCAACTGTGGCGCATCAGCCTAAGAAGCATTTTTGGAGCACTCATTCTTTAGGTAGGAGCTGGGCTCAGGCGTAGAGGCAGCGATGAGGGAGTGGCCGTACCATGCCCCGGAAGAGCGGCCCAGTGTCTGAGATAAACATGATCTGCTCAGCAGGCCAGAGAAGACAGTGCAGTGAGGCTGAAGCTCAAATACGTTGGAGGGAGCAGAGAAGGTTCATTCATTCTCCATTCAAAAAGGGTGTTGAGGTCTACCTCATGTCACGTCTTCTACATGCTGGAGTTGCAGAAGAACAAACCAGGGCCTACTGTCCTCCAAAATAACCTCAAAATAAGCTTTTGTGGGGTTTGAGTTCAGAGTTTGTGGGGGTTGGAAAGCAGTTGAAAATATAGAATTAATTGGCTCAATTCATGGTTTGTTAAGTGGTGGTCAATGCTTTGGGGGAAAAAAAGGAGAGAACTGTGTATAGGGGTATCAAAAAAATGAATGGGAGAGTTTGAACAGGCAAGCAGAAAAAGCCTCACTGAAAAGATGATAAATTAGTGAAGATTTAAGGAAAGCAGGTCATGCAGATTTTTGGAGAAGAGTGTTCCAAGGCAGAGAAATAGCAAGTGCAAGGGCCCTGGGGCAGGAATGTGTCTGGGGTGATCCGGAAATAGCAAGGAGGTCATGCAGCGGGAGTGAAGAAATCAAATAGGGCTTTCGCTCTGAGTGAGAGTGCAAGCCATTAGAAGCCATTTTCTCTTATCAGCAGAGAAGAGAACAATCTGATGCTTGAACACGACCCCTCTGGCTACAATGTAGAAAACAGGCTGCAGCCAGCTGCGATGGTAGGAAAGATGAGTGGCCTTCCCGAGACGAGGCTGATGGAGGTGCCGGGAAGTGGTCAGATCCCGCGTTTATATTGAAAGAGGAACCAGCAGGAGTTGATAAAGGATCCAATACAGGTAATAAGGAGAGAAAAGGATGAGTCCTCACTTGGGGGCCTGAGCAGCTAGGAGAATACAATGGCCATTTGTAGAACTGGGAGAGATTAGAGGAGAAACCGGCAAAATGGGAAGCTGCGTAGAAATGCTAGGGGCAGAGGCATCTGTTGGCATGGCTGCCCCAGCTATAGGGTTGTGAAATTCTTACAAAACCATGTCACCAGAGCTGAGGACACAGCTTGGTGGCAGAGCAGCTGTGTAGCATGCAAGAGTCACTGGGTGCAGCGCCCAGCACAGTGGACGGGTCAGCCAGGATGGGCTGTATACACCACGTACCCAGGTGAGGGAAAGCCCTGGTGTGTGGAGTCAGCCCTTGGCTTCAAGTGCCACACTTCTCTCTCTAGCTAATGGCTTTAGGGCACCTTACTTAGGCCCTCTGCATCCTCAGCTTCAGTAGTATAGTAAGAATTGAATGGAATATGGCTCTTATTATCCATCAAATAACACGTTTAGTGTGGCATGTTTATTTGAAGTGTATAGTTATGTGTACAGAAGTTCAAGCTATCAAGTCTGGAAACATGATGTAGTATTATTTAATCATGGTCTCCAATGCCATATCAATGAATAACTTATTAGATATTTGCTTGTGTCAACCCTACATATTACACTCTGAGACTATGTGCTTCCAGGAAATTGCTTGGAGCCAAAGACTCCTGAGTTAAAACAACCAATCAAACCTTGTTGACATGAAGGACCTCCTCCCATTTTTCTTGCATCTTCTAGCACAGGCCCGGTTCCATAAGTGTGCCTGAGAGATACTAAGGGATCGATAGACGGGAGCAAATGAAGGGACTTAGAGATCATTTTGTTCAAGCAATCGCATCTAAAACTAAGAAAGCAAGACCCAGAGAGGTCCATTTACTTGCCTGAGTTACCCAGCAAGTGGGAGGCAGAGCTATAGCTAGTGGTATGCTCTCTTGGCTCTGGGGTCAATGTTCCCCCTCTCTGCCTCCCTAGATACAGAATGAATGAAATCAGTCACAGTGAAATCCAGGTTTGTTTGGGTTCTTTCTTTCTTTCTTTCATTCATTTTTTTTATTTTTTTATTTTTTTTAATTTTTGAGACAGGGTCTCACTATGCAGTTCAGGCTGGCCTTGAGCTCACTTTTGTAGCCCAGGCTGGTCTCGAACTTGCACCAATCCTCCTGCCTCAGCCTCCCAAGTACTGGGATTACAGGCATGAGCCACCACGTCCGGCGAAATCCAGGTTTCTTATGGACTTGGAACCTTCCTCGGGCTCATCCAATCTGACAAAGATCCCGAGAGGTCTCTTTGTGATGACAATCGGCTAGAGTAGGGCTCCTGAATGGTCCCTTGAGCTTTGGGGATTTCTCTGGGGCCTGCAATGTTTGCATTGGTCTAGACATTTTCCACCAAACCTCCTGGCAAATATTTGAAGGCCTCGGTACAATGCCATACAAATAATCATATCTAAAGCTCTCCCGTGTAAACAGCCTGAAGTCCTTGGTCAGTCAGCAGGGATCAGAGAGAGAAAAGAAAAAACCAAACTGCCCTCCTCAAGACAATTTTTAGGGGAAAAATCTCAAAGACAATCTAAAGTGTGGCCTGTTTTTGTTGTGATTAAAGTCACAATTGGGATTTACACTATGCACTGAAAGCTGGGAGATAAGTAGGAGTGTGTGTGTGTGTGTGTGTGTGTGTGTGTTAACAGCTTTTCCAAAATATAGAAGAAATTCTTTCTTCCCACAGCTGTTGTGTTAAAACGAAACTTTTAAAGTTCAAAAAAATCATGTGCTTCTTGCTCTGTTTCAAATGTCTCAGGCACAACACTGTAGTGTTAGTGAAAGGTAGAAGAAAAATTTTGAAGTTGAATTAAATAGAAAAACACATATTTGTTGTGAAATTATGGTGTGGTTCATACAATAAGTTTCCTGTTTGGGGCATAAAGAATCACAAAAGTTCTGTTTCCTCACGTAATAGCAAATCTGGCAGAAGTACTAAAGGGAAGAGAAGCCAAGAATGGTGGCACTTGCCTATTATCCCAGCCCTCAGGAAGCAGAGGCAGGAGGATCATTGCAAGTTCCAGGCCAGCCTGGACTACCAAGTGAGTTCAAGGCTAACCTGAACAGCATAGCAAGTCCCTGTCTCAAAAACAAAGACAAGAAACAAAGGGAGAAACAGAGGGAAGAAGGCCTGTGAAATCTCAGCGATTATTGTTAAGATTTAGATATTTGAAAAAAACAGCCATAGCCACCGATTAGAAATCCTCGGACTACAGCCAGACGTGGTGGCACATAGTTGCAATACCAGTACTCTGGAGGCTGAGGCAGGAAGGTTGCAAGTTTGAACCCAACCTGGGTAATTTAGCAACTTAGCAAGTCTCTGTCTCGAAATAAAAGATAAATAAAAGGGCTGGGGATATAGCTCAGAGTAAAGACCTGAGTTCAATCTTCAGTATTTCTGAAAGAAAGAGACAGAGTCAGAGACAGAGACAGAGACAGAGACAGAGACAGAGACAGAGACAGAGAAGAGGGGAGAGAAGGGAAGAGAGGAGAGGAAGAACAGAGAAAGGAAAAGAAAACAAAACAAAAATTCTAGGACCGTTGACTCACCTGACGACCCCATATAAAAGGAATCCTGTGATGTTTGTCCTCTGTGCCTGTCTTATTTCACTTAGTGCACTCTATTTCAGATCTATCTATTTTGCAGCGTGGGTCAGAATTTCATTCCCTTTTATGGCTGGCTGATACGTGATTGCATGCCAAAGCCACATACAGTTCTATTCATCTGTCAAAGAACACTGAAGTTGCAACCACATCTTGGCTAGTGCGAACAGGCCGCTGCACATGTGTGTGTCCTAAAGTCTCTGATGTTTACTGGTTTTGAAATTTAAAAAATAAGTACCTTTCTTTAAAAAAAAAGGGACTGCTCACATAGATAAGAAACACATTTGGGGCTGGGGAGATAGCTCCATGGCACAAGTGCCTGCCTAGCAAGTGCAAGGTCATGAGGTTGAACCCTGGTCCCTCAAAAAAAAAAAAAAAAAAAAATACTTTCAGTATTGTGACATGAAAATGATAGGCTTAAGGGTCACTGCCATCATCACCAGGCCCAGGAATGCCTGTCAGTCACTTCCAGAAGGCAGGGGGCGGCTTTAAGCCTTGTACCCTATGCCACTCACACCAACACTATGTGTGTCTTCCTGTGGGCATTCGATGTACATGAACTACAAGTTCAGCCTAAAGGCATAACTTGATCGGAACACCAAGGCAAATGGCAAGTCCTCCCAGAAGAAGCCAAAGGACTCATGGAACCAGTGCCCCAGTGACAGCAGAGAACCTGGCACCAGTCATTCACTGCATGACCATGAGCCCTTCCTTTCTCGGGCCTCAATTTCTGTATTTTTATGAAGCCACTATCTGTTTTGTATTGTCACAAGGTTATTGTGAAAACTTGCCATTCATTCTTTCAATTAACCAACAAATATTGCATGTTTCTCATGGTCCAGGTTTTTGTGTTGTTGTTTTGTTTTATTTTTGGCACTGGGTATTGAACTCAGGACCTTGCACTTGTCAGGCAGGTACACATGCTGGTGAGCTATATCCCAGTCCCCATGGTCCAGGTTTTGATCAAATTCAAAATTAGAAAATTTTATTCGATAAGCATTGCTTGTGTTTTCATGTGGCATTATTTTGCATCCTATTTTGTATTGTTTCATTTTATTTGTTCTAGACTGAAATACCTTGTCTAAGTCTTTTATATTTAAAGCCAAGAACTAAAAAGAAGAGCTGGGGAGATAGCTCAGCAGACTAAGTGCCTGCCTGGCAAGCACAAGGACCCGGGTTCCATCCCCAGTACCGCATGCTGTGCAGGGCCCAGAATGCCAAGTGTGCCGCGCTGGTTCCAAAAGCAGGCCTGGTGGTGCACATCTGTAATTTCAGGACTAGGGAGGCTGAGATAGGAGGATCCCTGTGAGTGCAAGCTGTGTAGCGAAACCCTGTGCCAAATAAATAAATAAAAGATTTAAAAAATTTAAAAAAACACTAAAAAGAAAAAATATTCAGGATTCTTCAAGAGTATGGAATGGGCCTTTCTTCCCTTCCAATGCTCTGTAAGGTAGGTTTTCTCCCATCCCCTCCAGGGCACGAGCGTCTGGGAAACTCCGCACCAGAAACCTCAAACCTCGCTGCTCTGCTCTCTGAAGAACCTGGTAGCTTTTCTGATCCCTGCTGGCCACCTCTAGCGGCAAGGGGAAGTTAATGAAGTGTGTGGAACAGGGATGGGAAAAGGTCGGGCTCTACATCACTCCTGACAGCACGGCCAAGTGAGGCCTAGCTGTAGGGTAAGAGATGCAGACCAGAAAGCAATCTCCACTTCATTAGCCAGTGGTCCTGAAGGTGTGGAAACAGGCCAAGGTCCAGCTTATAGACTGTGACAGAACATTCCAACGACACCCAGAGGTCTGGGCAAAGGCCAGCCCCAAGCATAAGCACTCCTCTGTCCAGGTGCATAGGGAAGGGACATTTTCCTTTACTCTTTTTTTCTCTCTCTTTTTCTTGCTCTTCCATTCCACCTTTCTCCCTTTCTTTCATTTATTTCATTTTCCTTCCTTCTCTCCTTCCCGTTTTATCTTTGTTCCTTAAAAAAAAAAAAAAAGGTATAATGGGGGCGTAGGAGATAGCTCAGCAAGCACAAGGTTCCAAGTTTGATCCCCGGTATCAGAAAAAAAAAAGTTATTATGTAGGAACCCCCAGTTTAATCCCCAGTATCACACCAAAAAAAAAAAAATTGTATTTTTTAATTTCTTTTTTTAGTATCCTATTCTTCTGTTTTTCCTTTCTATCATCCTATACAGTGGTACTTAAAGTTCATAAACACTTGTTTGCAAACAGTTTGGTTCACAAGCAGAAGCATTTGGCAAAATTTTGAGTTTGTTTGCAAACTCTGCACCAGGTGATGAACACAACTGTGGCCATCTTTCCCACACAAACAAGACCATGGTCATCTTTTCCAAAATCACAGACCAAATTCATGAACTGATGCATCGCTATACATCTAATCATCTCCCCTCATTTTTTTTTTCAAAATCTTAGTAAATTCCCAAAAGGTAGCTGTCTGGAGGCCTCTAAACATATTCCTATTTATTTGTCCAGGGAGATAGCTCAGCTGACTAAGCACTTGCCTGGCAAGAGCAAGGTCCTGAGTTCAATCCCTGGTAGCACAAAAAAAAAAAAAATTATGAAATAAAAGTGTGTACTTCCTTGAGAACCGAGGTCCATGATAGAGGGTGTGCAAGACAATACAGGGAAGGGGCAGGAGGAAGATCTTGGTTCTTGGGTATCTATTTATGTTAACTCTATATTTTTCTTTTTGTGTTAATTTTATAGTGTACAGGGCCAGCCAGATAGCTCAGTGGACTAAAACGTCTGCTTAGGCAGAGCACAGCAGCTCTGGGTTCGATTCCCAGCATGATGTGCCAGCACCACCCCCACGGCGCACTGAGACAGAGATTGAGACTGAGCATGGTGTCACGTGCTTGCAATCCCAGCACTTGGGAGGCTGAAAACAGGAGAATCACTATGAGTCCGATCTGTGTAGGGTGAACCTATAATGTAAAAAAAAAAAAAAAAAAAAAAATTGTAATGTACCTAAAATGATAGTGCATGTACATGTCATAAGTTAATTGACACAGATAATGAAAGTAAGGTGCTTATATAATTTTTTCTTTTTAAACTGTGCTGCACCTGCCTGACATTCACCTGCCTTCTTCCTACAGAAAGGCAAAGTCCACCTTGGAAATCACCAGGGTCATAGCTAGGAATCATTAGGAGCTTATTGACAGCTGGTCTTCTTATTGCTTGACATGTACTAC
>PVKN010025333.1:0-12500 GCA_004027915.1 Capromys pilorides | reverse complement strand
GGGAAGAAAGGTGGTCTCTGCTTAGCTGGACAGCTTTTACTACCTACGTCTAAACCATAAGACTTTCTGTGGTAGGGGCATGAGTCGTGGGTGGTTAAGACAGTAAAAAAAGATTTCTAATTTTAACCCAAAGGAAGTCAGTAAAGTTGACTCTTAGCATTGAAATCTTTACTAAGTCCAGTCCACAATTGGGAACTATGGGATATTTTTGCTTTAGGCAAATTTTATTACTATCGGTGAGCATATTTAGATCTTCCACTTGTACAGATTTACTATCTGCTTTGTGCGTATGTTTGTTTGAGGCTATGACTGGTTGTTGTTCTGGCTACATTGTCCAGGCTGGCCTCAAACTACCTATGTAGCCTAGGCTGGGGTCTATGATGTATTTGTGAAATGTTTCAAGCCCTAGTGTGAAGGGAGACTTAGATGGAGCTGGGGTTTTTGAACAGAGTTTCGTTTTTCTAGTTTGAAAAGGATTCTTAAAATACTGAGCTCTGTTTGATTATGGATGTGAAGCAGGCCAGGTGTGGGGAAGCAGAGAGCAACAGTATGCAGGAAGTCTGTCGAGGCAAAGGGCTCTTCTCTTCCCACACGTATATTGCTTTATACAGTAACATCAGCGATTTATTTCAAAGCACTATGGGCAAAAATAATATCTGTGGGCCAATTTTAACTTGCGACTTCAGTGGTGCCACCTCAGCTAGAAGTTACCATTTGTTTACTTGAACCTTCCATAGAACGTCATCATGGGATGAATCTTTCACATTTTTTGGAGATTAGGGTTGTTCTCTGTTCCTCTAGAGTTTTTCTCCCCAGACCCCAACACATCCTAACTGATGCCAGATGAGGGGCAGCAGGCTAACCTGGGAAACTCTTTGGAGCAGAACACTTGTAGTTGTCCTGTTTGCTTTGGCAGAGATTTCTGCCTTTGGTTACAGGCTTGCAGTGAGCCCTTCCTTTGCATTTCCTGCTTACAGAGTTACACTGTGGTATGGAAATTCCTCCTAACTCTATTTAAACCTGGACCTCACTTGCCTTTAGCATCACACCAAAGACAAATATGTTGCCCAGAAATGTGTTTGTCAGGGTGGTTTTTTCCTGTTCTCTCTTCTGAAAAGTCCCTTGGCTTACTGACTTGAAACAAAGAGGTTTTGCATTACAGCAGGTCCCGAGTAGGGCGGCTGGGATCCAAGGTGAAGGGAGGCATTGCCTTGTTTTCCTGGATGCTAACTTGCTGATCAAAAGCGAGAACCAGTTTACAGTAGCTCTGACACTACCGTTACCTTGCTGCAGTCCTCTCAAGCTGCTCCGAGCCCTTCCGTGCCTTCACCATGTGCACAGTTTGTTCTTGGGTGTGAAAGCAAACAGTATTTGAGTTGGCAGCAACTTCTCTTTCAGTGGAGTTTGCTGCCTCGGCAAGAAACCGCAGCATGAGCGTTCTGCTGCTGAAGGGCTGCACTGGCAGGATGGCCTTTTCCCACATTTCCTTGCTCTGAGGAAACAAATTTCTGAACTTTTTTTTTTTTTCTCTTTCTGAAGACAAAATGCCAACATTCAACAGCTGGAGTTAGTATATAATTTATGGTTTTCATTTTATGTTCTTGTGGATGTATGAAAATTAAAAATCCACAATTACTGTTAAATTATGCAAGTTTTTGCAAAAAAAAAAAAAAAAGGTCAATTAAAAATAGACACTCCGTTGTGAGGAATTCAAGAAAGTCATTGTTACCCAAACACATATTCTCAATTATTCTATCTTTTGTAGCTTTTAATTGTTATAAGGTGCTCATTCTCTGTTGCACCTCTCAGAGAGGATCCTTCTGAAAGGCCTTTTTTCCTCCTTTGAGGAACAAGTAAGAGAATTTGTTCATTTGAACCTGCTTGGTTTAAAAAATAATATTTA
The DNA here is from genome assembly GCA_004027915.1 of Capromys pilorides. Lineage (NCBI taxonomy): Eukaryota > Metazoa > Chordata > Mammalia > Rodentia > Capromyidae > Capromys > Capromys pilorides. Next base: position 10,597 of record PVKN010025333.1, on the reverse strand, counting down.
CTTAATTTTTGAAAAAAAAACATGTACTTGTGTTAATTCTGGATTTAGATAATCTTCATTGTCACAGCAACTCCTAAAGCAAAGTGATGTTAGACCTGCTAGTTGTTGAAGTGGTGGCTTTTTTTTTTTTGTGAGGAACCTGTGAGCCTCTTGTGGAAGTCCTCCTAACCTTTATTAGATCCAGAAAATACCTCCTAGGCTCCCCTCAGTTTTCCTACCTTTCCATCAGGTGAAATTTATATCCACACTTTGTGAATGTAGCATATGTGGCTCTTATTGCCTGGAGGTCTCACTAAATTTATACCATAACTGTATCGGGGAAGGGGTACAACCAACTAACAAAACGTGACTAAATGTCTTAGATATCTCAAGCTATAGGTAGTGTTTTGTCTTATCGATTTTCAGAGACTAGATTTTTATTATTCACTTGGTTAATACTTAAATTTCTAGTGAGAGAGACACAGAAATTCTGAGAACCTTTCTAACATCTCCCCAGCCCCACACCTTTAATTGAGAAGTATCTGTAGCATCTTTGTTTTCGTGATTTCTCAGAAAATAAAATAGGAAGTGAAAAGGCCATTCTGTTCAGTACAGTGTGTTGCTATAAAGATCATTCGAGCTACATGTTAGATTTAGGGTCAGAACATTAGCCCTGATGAATAATGGGGGACAAAATTTTTCTTTTCTTTTCAAGGATAGTGGCCATTAATCATTTTTATCTGCCCGCCTTGTAGACTTGATTAGATTTATTATGTATGCCGCATGTTTATGGCATTTTTATTATATGTTGTTAATTTGTTGTAACTGCCACCACATTTTTTTTTCTCTTCCTTTTTTCTCCCCTGAGGACCCTTGAAAGCAACTAAGTGTCAACTGTTAACCTTGTGCTTTCGGAAGCTTCATTTTGTTTTTAATTTTAGTAAAAGCTATGGTAGTCTGCAGGTTGAAAAAACTGCCAGTGCTAACAAGACGTATCTTAATTCATACGTTAAGACAATTTATGCTGTGTTCCTTGGAATTCTTGCGTTTTCTGCCCTTGATGAAGTGATGCATGTTCGTTGGATTTAGAGAATGCACATGTATAAACACACTTCGCTGAACCCTCCAAGTGCTGGCTGTTGAGCATCCACTAGGCTATAATTTTCTTCATTAGCAGAAAGTCATATGTATGTATAGTTTCAAATCATTGGTAGGTAAGACAGTTGAGCTGTTTAACATTTAAACTGCTTGAAACGTCACACGGTGGAATGATGCATTTTAGAACATCTTCTTTTTTAGCTTACTAGCTCTCAGAATGGATATGGAGTCTGTTAAATATAGAGGCCATTCTTTAAATAAGGCCGACAGTTAAAATTGGGAAGCCAGAGAATTAGATTGGAAATGATTTACGATGAGTCTACAGGACATTAAAAAAAATAAAGTTAGAAAAGGAAATCCACTGGCTGGATTGGCTACAGTACAGCAGAGAATTTTTACTTTTCATCCCTTTTGAATTGGCTGGATATGTGGGCAATGCATAGAAGCAGGCTTTCTGGAAAAATTGACAGAACTTTTTATTGTGTGTTCTGGCTTTGGTTTGGTATTGGCATTACAAGTCTAACTATAACCCAGTCAGTTTCTTGTTTTGACAGTTGTAAACTTTTTCAATAAGGGAAAACCAGCGCATCTCTTAAGAGTATTAGACACTGGAATAAATAAAAGTTGGACTGAACAAGAGCTTTGTTTTTGTCTTGCAGCATGAGCGTACTGGTCCTTAGTAAGTATCACTTGAAGATGACAAACTGGTGTGGCTACTGAGTTCCAAATGCTAGTAATTGTGATGCCTATGCCATTCTTAAGGGTTCTCCATTCACTCATACAATATATGGAGTTTATACTGTTTGTGAAATAAACAGTATGCATTCAAAGAGACAGGATACAGGTGAAATTAAGTCCTTTAGGTATGAGGTGGTCTCGCTGAGAGCTAGAACTTGTTCATATGGTGTTCGTTAAAGCATCAGAAACCCTTACTATGCGAAAATGTATTTTAGGTATTTTAGATCTAATATTGTTCAATGTTCCAGTTATAGTACATTGGTATGAAAATAACGGAGAAGAGTTTGGCATGCTCACTGTCTAGTGGTAGAGCAGTTCAGGAAATCAGTTTAGATTTCGGGGTCCTGTGCAGAGTTCTAGTCCTATGGAATGTGAGAGCTCTGGTGCTCTCACCCCCTGCCCCAGTGGAGTCCATACTGATATTTCTGGAGGCAGCTTTTCAAGAGCAAAAGTTCATTTACAGATTATGTCCTGAGGAGTAAAGCATTGGAAGAAGTGAGATATTTGTTTATCTCCATGGGCTATTTAAGCTGGAGCTTGCTGAAATTGTAAACATGAGGTATTTGGTTTAGGAGAGCAGAGGTGGTTTTCAGATTCATGGCAACAGAGTGAGTAAGCAACACAACCAAAACATCTTGGTGTGTAAGGAGAACAATAAACAGCTCTGCTTAGCTGGTGCACTGAACATGGAAAGGTGCAGGAAGAGAGACAACAAGACCGGAAGACCTTAAATTTCAGACTGAAAAATAGGGGACTTAATCACATTAATAAATAATTAATAGTAGATAAGATTTTCTGTCTCTGAAGTAGCAAGCTTAGTGGTTGACAGTTCATTAAGTTTTCTTTAAGCCATATAAGCAGGCAAAGAAGAAGACAATTATAGAGTATACCTTATCTGGAATCCTTGAGACCAAAAGTGTTGCAGATTTGAGAGTCTTTTAAATTTTAGAGTATTTCCATAGTCTTTATTAGTTCAGTATCCTTTATCTGAAGATCTGCAATCTGAACTGCTTCAAAATTTCAAACTTCTTCTTGCATCTAATATTAGCACATAGCATTTTCAGATTTGGGAGCGTTTGGGATTTCAAGCTTTCAAATTGGGGGTGGTCAACCTGTATTATTCAGATCATAATACAGATGAGGAAACTTGAGTCTTTGAAAAGTTTTATGATCTACTCACAGCATACAGGAGTAAGGCAGAGTAGAATTTCAAATAAGACTGTGACTCAGGAAGCAGCATTCTGAAGGATACCTAGGAGGCCAGCAGGCACAGCCAGGGTTTACATAGGAGGAGTATGCTGGTCAGAGCTGAGCCCTGGGATAATGCATCTGTCATCATTTTGTGGAGTTGGAATGAGAAGCCCAGGTCAGCGGAGGAAGCTGTGATGGTTTTGAGGTACTTGAAGGGTGGTGAAGGGTTCCTAGTCCTTTATCTTTCGGTCACCTTTGGTATAAAAGATATAAATGATTCCCAGGTGGGTTCCCAGGTGATGTTCACAGTGTTTGCTGATAGAGGAGGAGAGAGGGCAGGGTGGAAGGGGGTGAGATGGGTTTAGCTGTTAATATTTGGCAGTGTTTTGGGGAGATGATAAAATCCAGGTTGGACTGGAGGAAGGCAGGCTGGGCTGGAGCTGTGGATTCGAAGGCATGGAAGCTGGTGTAGAGCGGATGGTGCAATCACGAAGAAGGGAGAAAGGGTAGATGGAGACAGAGCCCAGGATATAATCAGCCTTATGAAGTACAGAAAAAAATCTTTCTGCACATTGAAGATGACAGATTTGTAGACCATGCTTCAGACACACAGCTATACATATTCATATTTGTATACATATTCATGTACATATTTATATATGTATTCCTATATACATTCATATGTATTACTTTGTGTATTTGTATATGTATCTTATTCATGAGCATGCGCTGTTCTCTTCGGCTCACATATGCACTCCTGGGAGCCTTTCCCACCTCCCTTAGTGAGGGAGGAAAGGAAGGGTAGGCGAGGCGACAGTCCCTCCTGCCAGCAGCGGCTGACTGGGTGAATTCTGTTTCATGTTGCTGCAGCTCTGAGTGATACAGGGACGATGGGCCTGCTTGTAGTGAATGTGCGGTTCAGGCCAGCACATCCAGTTTCAGGGACCGCTGCACCCCCCCACATTCTAGCACGGACGCCTAGCAGCCCTAAGTGCTCCAGGAAATATTTAATAATTATAGTAAGATCTCACAAATTCAGCCAGATTGCTCTCATTTTGTTGTGAAATAAGGGGTGAAAGTGTGGTCAATAAATGTGGTGGCGTTCACTTGGGATGAGATTTCTGTCCTTGGAGTGTCAGCTCATTGGTGACTGTGGATGTGAGAAGTTTATTGTTCTCAAAGCTGGTGAAGGCCGGGGTTAAGGACATTTTCCCTTCCCAATGCCCCTTCCTAGTGGCTGAGAAGTGAATAACAGAGACACTCAGATCTGTAATATGTTGATTTCTTTTGCTGTTTTACTGCTGAGCTCTGGTGCGTATTGATTGAGGGATAATAAAGTGCCCCTTTTTAGGACACCCCAAACTTTTTTTCCAGAGTTCTAGAAAGCTTTCCCCTGTGAGCAGCCTTCAGCATTTCTTTGTCGATCCCTTCTATGGCAAGTACCTAGGTGGTTAGAATTGCTTGGGGTACTTTAAAATTAAAAAGATGCAATGCTATTCATTCTTCAGAATGCCACTGAGGTGAAACTACTGTGAATGCATTCTCTACCTTTGGTGATTCTTGTTTTTTTGTTTTAAAAATGAGCTAAATTCTATAGGTTTTCACCTGACGTACCATTCCCATTTCTCCTTGGAATCTCCGATTGGCCTCTTACGTAGATTTCATTCCAACAGTGTGAGAAGTCGTTGTTAGCAAGCTTTCCCTGACGTTTGAGAGTCTCATAAAGCTGGTGTGTGCCTCTGTGCTGTACTCGATGGGACTTCTACCGAGGACCCTGAAGGCCTTGTGTCATGGGCAACTTTGGTCAAGAACATGTGCTGTTGCCGCTTGCCATTGCTGTTCTCTCCTCTCCTCTTGGAGAGATCGAAGTTAGTTTTTTTATGTAATTGGTTTCCACTCACATCAAGGAGTTTTAAAGTTTAGGGAGCTAGAGAAAGTTTGCTTCAAGGGCATATAGAGTGAGGTGGTCAGCCACCTTGCGGTGTTTGCTTGTTTTCACTTTTGGATAGTGAGGATTGAACCCAGGACCTGCACAGTGAGCTACATCCCTAGCCTTGTTTGTTTGCCTGTCTGCCCCACCCTTCCCCACCTCCCTCACCATCTGTCTCTTTCTTTTCTTTTCTCTTTTTTCCTCTTCTCTTCTCCTCTCTTCCCCTCCTCTCCTCTCTCTCTCGCTCTCTCGCTCTCTCGCTCTCTTGCTCTCTCGCTCTGTCTCCCTCTCTCCCTCCCTCCATCCCTCCCCCTTTTCTCCTTTCCTCCCTCCTTCTTTTCTTCTCACCTTCTTTCTTCCTTTGAGACAGAGTCTGAGTTGCAGTTACTGAGGCTAGCCTTAACCTTGGACTTCTCCTGCCTCCGCCTCCTGAGTAGATCTGGCTACTACTGGGCACCACCATCCATGCCCCGCTAACATCCTTGTTCTTACAGTAAAAGTGTGTGTCTATGTCCCTGTCTGCAGATGGCCTGAAAGAGCTTTCTTTGTGGTTCTTGATTCTAAGCTGCCCTATCATCCTCTCGTCTCTCATCTACCTCTTTAATTTTAGTTTTAAAAGTAGTCTTTACTTTGTATAATTTAAGGAATACATCATAGGAAACAAAAAAACACAAGAAACAATGAGAAAAGCTGTTGCTAGTCATAAATAGCTTAGTTGGATGGGTTCATTTAGTTCCTACATCTGGCTTCCCATTTCTCTCCTGTGACTTATTTGTGTTTCTTAAGCAGTTATTTACAATGGCACACACCTGTAACCCTAGTACCCAAGAGGCTGAGGCAGGAAAATTACCGCAAGCTGGAGGCCAGCCCAGGTTAAACAGTGAGTTCAGGGGTAGCCTGAACTGCAGAGCAAGATACTTTCAAAAACAAAAACAAACCCAGCAGTTTAACTTTCTCAGTCTCACATTCTTCTGCCAAGCCAAGTTCTTCAGGGGAATTGTCTCCTGTTGCGAGCATTACACCTAGGAGGAGCTTATGCCTAACAGGGCCATCTTCTCACCTGCATATTTTTGTTGCAGGAACAGTCTGTCCTTTCCCTGTATGCCTTCTGGCCTAAACTTAATGGAAACTGGGACCACTTTGTACAAGCCTTACCAGAATTTTATTCTGTTCTTAGTCAGAGCCACCATACTCCATCCATTCAACCGTTTCCTTTTATCAGTCAGAGAGGTTGATTAAAGGTGTGCCCTACACACCAGCAATTTCTTATTGATACTTCCTTTCCTATACCAACTAGGCTGACAATCTGTCACCTGCAACAAACCCAAAATTTCAACCTCATAACATTTTATTTGTGCTATCGATCACTTAATATTCCACATAAACTTAAACACTTTGTCTAGCTCCCCCGCCACCCCCTGGAGATTCATCCCAGGACCTTTGCACCAAGTTGCATCCCCTCCCTTTCAGAGTGCTGGAATTACAGGTGTGTGCCACCCCAGCCAGCTGGCCTCAGTCTGTCTTGCAAATGTGTCCAGGGAACTCAGCTACAGGTTGAAAATATTCAGAAGTGAACACATGCAGTGGTGAACACATAACAGACGTTCCCCCTCATCTTTATTCCCCAAGCAATATAGCATTACAACTGTTTATAGAACACTTGCATTGTATTCTAAGTAGCCTAGTGATGGTGTAAGACATGTCCTAAGACATCGTGCCTAGATTCTAGCAAGTACTGTGCCACTGTATATGAGGGCCTGGAGCATCCACGTATTTTGGTGTGGTAGGAGTGTTACAATAGTCTCCCTGGGGATGACAGTGGGGCAGCTTTTAATCAAGTCTTTTGACACAGTGAACTTTCTCCTTGACCCTGGCTAAGGATGCTGGTGGAGTGGCTAAGGACTGCCTTTCAATGCAGTGCTAGCTGAAGGCGTTTGCTGTTTGCTCCTGAGCCTCTTGGAGCTAGCGTGTCTCATGGCATGGCGTTGTCATGTCAGCCAGTGTGGTGGCTATCTTCTAATTAGTTAAGGAACATCAGGCAACTGCCTGGTCTTCTTAGCTTTCACAGTCTTTACAGCAATATACCTGCACTGGGGTTGTAGAACTCTAAAGGAAGAAACAACAACAGCAACAACAAAGCTCCCTCCCCCCCAACACAACCACACACCAAGTATAAGCACACATGTGTCAGTTATTTTATGTCTCCTCGTACCCTCATCTAACAGTTTAAAATTTGTCATCAGAGCAGTGGCTCCCAAAGCATATGCTCCCCAAATTCTAGAAGTCATAGTGAGGTAGGAAATGGAGCTATGGGCGTCTTTAGTGTTTAAGTTAGGCTCAGTTTGGTGGTACATAGCAGCCAGTCCTGTCCAGACAGATGTCCAGCAGTGACTGGCAATTGCTTACTAAGTAGGCGGCCGGAGAGACTTGATCTAGGCCTCCCCCCGGGCTGCTTTCCACTGTACTGATTTACCTTCCCATCAGCCTGGTTGGTAGTCGTAAGATGAGTCCTGGCACATGCTAGACTCAAGGTTTCCATGACTGTGTCAAGTAAAAGAAAGCAAAAGAGAGTTTTAAGATTTTCACAGAATTCTTGGCTTCCTAACTTGCCTGGTTTCTGAGACACACCACATCCTTGTCTGGCTGGCTGGAAGGAATATGTTAGTGGCTATATCCTAAGTGACATGTTTCTACATAAGAGTATAGTAGGGCCAGCTGTCCCAGAATCTCTTGATTCTGTAGTGGTCAGCTGGTCTTGTTTGAGAAGTGTATGGCTGGATAGAATTGGGGGACATGGCTCCATTGCACTGAACCATGTTTATATTTTTAAAAGCCTAAAGGTAATTCAGTCATTTGCATGAGAGGACCTCTGGGATGAACTGTACATCAAGCTCCTTGGATTGTAGGCAGGACTATTTCAATCCATGAGCTCTTATGGGCAGTTTAGTAAATCTTCCCTAAGAATTAATTCTTAATAAATAATGTTAGTCGGTGGAGTTCTCTGATTCTCTGAAGCTTAGCATCTCTCTGTTTGTAGGAATGCCTACAATTAAGTGGAAGTTGCTTGTTGTGGTTTAAAAAATCAGGAGTCTCTTGTTTAAGGTTTAATAGCAGATAAAACTAATGTAATTTTGCCCAAGAAATGATGATCCGTTCAAATACTGTAGAAATGTGGAAAAAATGACTGTCAGTTGTACTAGTTTTGTTTCTGAAATCTAAAATTCAGCATTTTAAGCTCTTTTATTTTCAGATATGTTAAGTTTTAAGTTTTACTAGCACGTTTTAAAAACATTAATCATATGGAAAGAAAAAGATGATGAATTTTAGCGCTACTGTGATAGTGTCTGTGATTCAACAGCAGAAATTGTTGTTAGTGGAACCACCAAAAACCAACTCTGCCTTGGGGGAAAATGCTTAGTCAAAAGGCCTGAGAAGAGGTGCATGATCACTAAGAGTAATGAAAGACAAACATGGGAATGTGAGATTATTTTATGAGAAGAATTATCTAAAGAGAGTATAGTCAAACTATTAGGAACAGTTCATTGTTGAAGCACAAACAGTGCCTATCACTGCCTCAACACTGAAGAGTTGGTGCTGTTGAAGAGTTGGTGATAGGAACTGATCTCTATGATGCAGAAAGCGTTGCATGTGTGGTGAGTTTTGGAGATTTCCATCCAAGTGAAGTGGAGGCAAAGGAAACCTTCCTGGATCACACTGGGTAGAACACCAGTGCAGCCCAGTATTTGCTGCAAAGCCTTTGACCTAGACTCACTCTGAACGCTGTGGCCTGGTGCTGTTGTTTTACAAGACTTACACAACATTGGTTGTGTTGGATGAACTGCTTTCCCAGTTGCCAGACTAGGAATCTTGGCCAGCGTATCAGGGTCTTGTGGTTGTAAAACAAGAGCCTGCTGCTCCCTGTGATGAGGCTGGCTGCGCTGATGTTCTTGGGCAGCCTTTCTGACCTTCAGTCCACTAGGGGTCCACACTTCAGACTCCATCCTGACCTTAGAAGACAGATGACTACATCTGGGTGTCTTATTTAAACAGTCTGTAGTTTTCTGTCCCAGTGCCTTCCTTGCCTGATCCCATTTCTCTGATTCATCACTTTTCAGACTTCGTCAGAGTCAAGCAATCTTTATACTTATGCTTCTATTTTTCATAATGTGGACCTAAATACCACCTATGTTGTGCTTCTGTATAGTTTAAATTCCTATTCCTTCTAAGAATATAAGACAGTGTGTTTAGAAAGGAGACTTCACATTGATCCTTAAGGAAAAAATGATAATCGGTTGCTTGCTGAAGCTGGCTGGGTAACTCTGACACACACTGTACAGAGCAAACAGTGCTGTCCTAGGGCCAGAAGATCGCAAAGGCCAACTGGTAAATATTTTTGGCTTCACATGCCATAGAGTCACTGTCACAGCTGCTTAACTTTCCCACGGTTGCCCCAAATCAGCAAGAAACAATATGCAAAGGAAGAGAAATGGCTGTGTCCTAACAAAATTGTATAATTACAGAAGTTAGATGGTCATGTAGGAAATACTAATCTTCTTTGGATTTTCCCTCTAATCATTTGAAAATATAAAATCTATTTTAAATGCATGAACTGTATGTAAAATAGCAGCCCACTGGGTTTGACTGTAGGCTGTAATTTGCCCAGGCCTGCTTCTCTCTGACACAGAGCTAGAGGGGTCTGTGTTAAAAATGGGCTTAGTATATATTAGGTGTTTGTCCACCATCAGGATGTGACTATATCCTTAATATAATTGGAAAAGTTGAAACAGATTTGGAAACACACCTTCCTCATGGTTTAGTTGAGTGGTACCATCTAAAACCGTCTTCCTAATTCAACTGTAGAGCTTTAGGAAACACTGATGTTTGTCCTACCCAGTTTTCCTTCTACTATTCTTGATGATGTGGATGTGAATTGCTCTTCAGTGAAATAATAAGCAGAGAAAGGGAGAGTTTCCGAGAAACCACAATGAGTAGAGAAGGATGTAGAAGGTGAGAGAACGGCTGTTATTTATTTATTTATTTATTTTAACAAAGGAGCAAAAATAATTGAAGGAAGAAAAGAAATTTTGACACCAGGAACATGTAAAAAACATAAATATTGGCCAGTTAATTCTTGATACTCTTTTCTGTTTCTGATAGTAGTGGTTAAAACATAGTGTGTAATACTGTACATGATCAATACCATCTTTGGTGTTTCTGTTACTTCATTTTGTTCCAGAAGTTTCCAAAGTTGGTTGTCCTTCCCTCCTGGCAAGAGAGAGAAGGAAACATGGTAGCTCAGAGCAGCATCTCTTTGTCCAGCCATTTTCTGTCATTCTTTGCTGCAGATCATTTGATGTTTAATGTTAGGTAAGGTTGGGTTATTTATTTTTGACTTGTATTGTTTTGCACACTGTTTCGACGGGAATCTAGGAACTATTCCTTGGAAAAATTCTGTATTAAAAAACCACAGTCAGTGTGACTTCTTTCATAATTTGAGATGGAAAAGTGAGAATGTAAAGATTTAGATGGTCACATTGTTTAAGTACTGTGCTTTGTAGTCTCACCGACAGAAATTCAAAGCCTAGGAAAACTTGATTGTCCATAGCAAAGAAGGATTTCTGTATCACTTTCACAGAGTAATAGTGACTACTATTACCTGAA
>PVKN010025331.1:0-14146 GCA_004027915.1 Capromys pilorides | reverse complement strand
CAGCGTCTTTTGGGCAAACTTTCTCAGATGCTTTATCTTCAACTCTGCGAAATGTCTTCGCTTTTTCTTAAGTGTTTCTGGCACAGCAGGAACCTTTTTCTTCTCTTCTACACCCTCCGTGGTTCCAGCCAGAAAGAGTGGTTTCTTTTAAAAGAATTTTTTAAGTTAGCCAGGCATGATAATCTCAACACTCTGGGAGCCTGAAACAAGAGAACTGAAATATCAAACACAACGTGGGTGACTTAGAAAGACCCTATCTTAAATTTGAAAAATGGAGCTGACTCACTGTAGAAGTCCTGAGTTCCTTCCCCAGACACCTCCTCCAGTCTGAATGACAATTGTTGTTGTTTTACGGTTAACATTTATTGAATTTAAGTATAATGAAAAAAAAAAAAAAATCACTCCAGATTATTTCTGTTATCTGTTTTGTTTTTGAATGTTTATACATTAATGTGGTTCTTCTACTGGCCTCTAGTCACTCTATATTTACTCTCTCTATATTTACTTTAGAACATAGTTTGATATAATTACCTGCATATATATGTATCCTTTAAAAAAATCAGACTAGGGTCTGGGGAGATAGCTCAGTAGAATAAGTGCTTGCCTGGCAAGCACAAGGACCTGAGTTCAATCCCTGGTTCTGAAAAAAAAAATACAATAAAATTTAAAAATATAAAAAATTTATACTGAAGGAAATGTAATAATACCTACTGTTCTCAATTTTTATTTTAATTAATATGTCTGGAGATGTTTTCGTACCAGCACTTTTTTTTTTTTTGTTTCCCATGTATTTAGTACAGGGTCTACAGAGTCTCACTGCACAGATCCAACTAGTAAGTAATTCTCTTGTTTTTGCCTCTCAAGCGCTGGGATTACAGGCACATACCATCACACCCAGTCTCAATCATGGTCTCAGTGCACTCCGGGGGCAGGGCCAGCTCATCATGCCGGGGATGGAACCCCAGCTGCTGCATCCCCAGCTGCTGCATCCTCAGCTGCTGTGCTTGCCTGTGCAGGGCGCTTTAGTCCGCTGGGCTGTCTGGCTGGCCCCTCATTTGTGCTCTTAATCACTATATTTCATTAATATGATACACCTATAAACTAGGACTTCATGTTACCTGTTTTTGGCTGTTATAAGCAATGCTGCCTTGGCCTACTTTACCAGATATCTATAAGGATAGTTTTTTTGATAAAAATTCTCTGAACTAGACCTCATGACCAAAGGCTTCATTGACTTATAAGCCTACCAACTATACTTGAGACTTCATGTTTCTCTAAACCCTAGCCAGCACTTAAATTGTTGCTAGCCTTGTGGGAAACTAATACCTTCTTGTTTTGATTTCTTCAATTACAGCAGAAATTTTGTGGTTTTTTTGGTAACCTATAGTTTTCAAAGCCCACATGGGAGAAATGTCACCTAATAAATGTAATTGGCAATCCCACTGATTGCTTTTTTGGAATAAATGGACAAATAGTGCCATGGGAACTAGAATGCTTTTGGCTGTTTATTTCAGCTCTTCCAAATGTTCTGTGGAGTTTGAGTGTCAATAAAAAGGGTATGAAATATTCTTAAACACTTCTCGATTTTATACCCACTAGAGTTTAGAGACTGAGTTACAGATCTTTCTTATTTAAATTTCCTCAGAACATGTTGATATGGAAGAAAGCTCTTGCTTTTCCACATAGGATTTTTTTTTTTTTTTTTTTTAACTTTATTTATGTTCTGACCGGCTCAGCCTGCCCTGGGGGTTGGGGCTGGCACAGCATGTGGTGTGGGGGATTGAACAGCAGTCCCTGCCTAAGCTTGCCTAAGCAGGCACTTCAGACCACTGAGCTATTTGGCCAGCCCTCCACATAGGATTAAGCTGGATTGCAATAGATGATTTGTCTCCTAAGCACATTTGCTTAGAAACCCCAAGCCAATATTGGAGGTAGTGCTAGATCCCACGCTCAGACAAGTTTAGGACAGGCTAGATTACAGAGTATAGAGAGAGATTTTTAAGGAATTTGTGAACCCATCTTAGTGTAGGAGCCAGGCATGATCTGACACCTATAATCCCAGCGCTCATGAGGCTGAGATATTAGGATTATCTCTAGTTCAAGGCCAGCGTGCACTACAGAGTGAGACATTGCCCCAGAACAGTTAGGGCTGAGGAGATAGCTCAGTGGAATAAGTGCTTCCCTGGCAAGCATAAGTTCCTGAGTTCAATCCCTGGTACCACCACAAAAAAAAAGAATAGTTAGTTGTAGGCAGAATTGAGTGTAGTCAACTGAGTGAATGTAAGCAGCATTTTTTGGGGGGAGGGGAGGGGAAGAACACAGGTCCTCATAGAGACCCTTACCCACACAGTGTTCTGAGATGTAGTCTGTTGTGGTTCCCTATGAGCCTTATAATTGACTTCCAGCCTATAATAGCATGTTGTGTGAGTGGATACAAAGCCTGCTCAGAAAGACTGCTGGCCTCTTAAGACACAAATGTAATCTCATTGGAGCAGTGAAGAAGGCCTCACACTGAACATTTTTTTCCTTCCTGGCGTAATGTGTGGATTATCCAGTTCTTAAGTAGATTCTCTGGCTTACTCCCAGACGAGTAAGCACCACTTTAATTTTTACCTGGGGTTGTAGAGGTAGAGTCACTATTGTCCCACTACTGCCCTAAAATAGGCAGCTAGAGGACTGGCTGGCAAAATAAATTGTCTGCTCTAAAAAGGATTTTAGTCATCATATCTGATTTTTCATGGTACAGTTTAAGAAACTCAGCAAAATGAGGACAGGCTGAAGAGCATTTTATGGCTTAGAGCAGTGCTGGTGATCTTACAGTGTTCAGTGATACAGCTATAGCCCGCTGTAGCATGCATACCATGGGTTCATCGCCATGGGCTTAGAGTATATCTGAAGCCAGATCCAGGTGTAGAGCACCTTAGTAGCCATGTGATCCTAAGCAAGTTACTTCACCTCTCAGTGCCTTGTAGTAACAGTTAATAGCTAATATTTTCTAAACATTATAAATGGCAGATATAGTGACAGTTTTTTGAATGATTGTCTTATTTAGTCCCTACATTGGCCCTGTGAAATAAGTTTTGTTACTATTGTAATGGTAAGGAAATTAAGTATTATAACTATGGACTCTTATTAGGAGTTACCCCTTTAAAAATTCCTTTGGCCGGGATTCGGTCCCTGGCACCATATGCTGTGTCAGCCCTGCTCCTTGACACGCTGAGCCAGCCACTGAGACCAGGTACGGTGGTGTACATCTGTAATCCCAGCACTGGGGAGGCTGAAAGCAGTAGGATCAGTATGAGTCCAAGCTGCACAGTGAGATCCTATTCCAAAATACATAAAAATATAAATAAATAAATATTCCTCTTTTCCATAAGTGCTGTCCTGCTGAGCACAAAAGCTAACCTTTTTACACCATCACTTCCTGGCCCAGCCTTTGTCAATATACTAGCTTTCCAGTTGTCTTGTTTTTTCTAAGCATGGAAACCTGCATGTGCTTTTTATTTTACTGTGAGGTTTTAGAACAGAAGTTGGAAACTAGCTATCTGTTGGCTCGATTGAACCCACAGAGATGGTTCACAGAGATATTCATGATATAGTGTAGAAAAATACACAGAAAAATTGCATTTTTAACATCTTTTCAAAAGGTCAAGGGGCTGGCCAGATAGCAGATTAAAGCACCTGCCTAGGCAGATGCAAGGACTGGCGGTTGGATTCCCAGTGTGCCCTATGGGCCCTGTCCCTGGGGCGCACTGAGATGGGGCTTGATCTTTTTTTTTTTTTTTTTTCAGAACCAGGGATCAAACTCAGGACCTTGCACTTGCACTTGTGAGGGAGGCACTTGTGCCCCTGAGCTGTCTCCCCAGCCCAGAGATGGTGATTGAGACTGGGCATGGTGACACCTGTAATACCAGTGCTTGGGAGGCTGCAAACAGGAGGATCACTACGGGTCCATTCTGTGTAGTGAGACCCTGTAGACCCTGTAATATTTTTTTAAAAAATAGGGATATGTGTGTGTGTGTGTGTGTGTGTGTGTGTGATCCAAAACTGAGATACAGGTTCTTATTTATTTATTAATATTTTAGGGAAGGGTCTGCAGGGTGTTCAGGGTCTCACTACTAGATTGGACTCATAGTGATCTGCCTGTTTATAGCCTCCTAAGAGCTGGCATTATAGGCCCCCACCACCATGCCCAGTCTCAATTGCCATCTCAGTATGCCCCAGGGGTGGGGCCAGCACTGCAGGCCTGGTCATCAAACCCCTGGCCCCTGCACAAGCAGGTGCTTTAATCCGCTGAGCTATTTGGCTGGCTCTTATTTTTTATTTTTTTAATGTAGAGAGTCTACAGGGTCTTACTACACAGATCGGACTCGTAGTGATTCTCTTGTTTGCAGCCTCCCACGCACTGGGATTACAGGTGCACACCACCACACCCAGTCTCAGTTGCCGTCTCAGTGAGCCCCAGCTCATCTGGGGGATCAAACCCGCCACTGTGCTCTGCCTAAGCAGGTGCTTAGTGTGCTGAGCTATCTTGCTGGCCTCATCATTTCTTTTAATACAGGTATAGCCTTTCATTTGTGTTCTTTCCCTGCCCTTGTAGATACTGGAGTTGGAAGGGTCAGTTTTAGGATTTTAGTACAGTGGCTGGGCCAGAGGAATGGAAATTTTGATATATTTGACTAAAAGAAAAATCGTCATATTTACAAGGATACATTGCTTTTTTCTTTTTGAGACAGGGTCTCACTATGCAGTTCAGGCTGGCCTTGAGCTCACTTTTGTAGCAAGGCTGGTTCTGAACTCAGACTGATCCTCCTGCCTCAGCCTCCCAAGTGCTACATTGCATGTTTGAGCAAGGTCTCACTTATTTCATTTAGATTTTGCTGACTTCATAACCCTCCTCCTTTGTCCTTGCCAATGTCCCATTTATGTCTTGTTTGGACTGTTGGCAGTGGCAGAATGGTTTCCAGAACTGGGATTCACTAATGTCTAGAGAACTGAAGAAAAGCAGAGTTTCCCTGTTGTCATTCTGTTTGTTTCGTTCTTTTTATTGCTTTATTTTTTTAATTTTCTTATTTTTTTATTTAATAGCACTTTAATATTAATTTTTAACAGTTCCATGGGTTTGGTAGGAAGCAAGTTCATGATCCTGAATAGGAGAAATAACCAGAAACTTCTCAGTAGGCTCTCATCTCTTCACCGTCACTTAGAGCCAGTGAAACCACATCAACATCCACATCCTCAGTCCCTAAAGTTCTTGCATCTACCTACGATCTTGTTAAAGATGAGCTTCATTACGGAGGTTTTTAAAAATAGTGTGTGAAGCAGTTCTCACTATGTCCCATTTAGAGCAGTGTTTCCTGCTTCTTTTTGATTTTCAACACCAACAGGAGATGGTGCTTGTCCTAAAAGAAACGGGTTCCCATTTGGGAATATATTCTTCCACTGATGGTCAGTAATGAGTCTCAAGAGAAACTACCTCAGGTGGTAGATGTGGGTGAATCTTGCTCTGTAGGGACTTTTCAGCTGTTGCTGTATCTTTTAAGAAGCTAAGGTTTCTTTTGAAAGCTGTTTTAGCTTGCAGCTGAAATGCCTTTCTGTGTTTTGATCTCCAAATTTACTCTCCATTTGTTGAGGTAACGTTAATCTTTGTGATGCTCTATGCCGCAGCAGCCTGATGCCCTGGTCTGCTTCTCCACCCTGGCCCTGGCCGGATTTCGCATCTGGCGCCCACCTCCTGTGCTTTCCGGCAGGTGCTACTTACTCTTTATTGTTTTTTAAAACTGTCTTTTCAAACAACCTTTCCCCCTTCAGATCTTTTCATTTTGTCAGAAACTGTTAGTTGTATGATAGCTAACAGTGCCTTGTTGTGGCAAGGATAATAGAGACAGTGGTTCTTCCTCACTCAATAGTAAAACTAGAGCAAGCCATGAATAAAGACTTATTTGTAAGATGGTGCTTTTAGGGGTTGCATAAACGACATATTAGAAATTGGTAGTTAGTATATATCTCTACTGCCAGTGGAAATTGATCTTTGGACCTCATCTGGTGTTGGGGAATCTCTGTTCTCTGGCACCTGTGCTGTTCTTGCTCTGTAGAGATCAAATTAAAAATAGCTTTACTTCTGAACAAGCTGGACAATCTGTTATATTGCATTTGATGGTTTCTCTACTATTATGAGAAAATAGATCCCAGGGCTTCAGTATCAGAGGCTACCAGACTTTTTTTGCTTAAACTTAAAAGACTGAGAAACACCCATGGAGATGCATGTCATAATCCCAGAACTCTGAGAGACAGAGGCAGAAGGATTCCAAGTTTGAGCCTACCATGAACAGTTTATTGACTTAGCAAGACCTTGTCTCACAGTTGTATAAAAGAGCTAGAATTTTGAGTCCACACCCTTAAAGGAAATAAGTCAGACAGATACATGTAAATACCCCGTTGTTTTTCTGGTGTGAGAAAATGAAAAGTGTAAGTAAGAACTGGAATAAATAGCAGGTAATACTGTGGAAAAGGAACAAAAGTTCAAATGGAAAGAAAACAAGGAGGATGGGAAAGGAGAAGGAAAGGAAATGAAAAAGAAAGTTTTAAAAAATTAGAAAAGAAGGAAAACATGGAAGCAAAGCTTTTTTGTAAATAGGGAGAAGAGTTGAAGGGGGAGGATACGGGAATGGGAAAAAACAAATTATGTACAGGTACAGATTCTGTATGATCGATGTGATCATTATGTCTAATTAAAATCTGATTTAAAAAATAAAAGAAGGGGGACCACTCACTCGGCACCCCCTCCTGTGCCTCTCTCAGACAGCAGCTTTCTTTCCCTCAATAAGTATGTTCTGCTCATTACCTCCATTTGTTCCTAAAATTCAGTTCTTCGGTTTAGAGAACACGAACTTGTTCCAGGACAGGTTAGGAGATCAGCTTCCCTCGTATCATTTGGATTTTCCCTGCATCATTTGGAGGTCATCCACCGAGATCAGTTTTTACCCTCCATCATTTGGAGTTTCCCACTGAGATCTTTAGAGACAGAGAGTGCTTTGTTAGGCACCACAAGGTATTTGATCCTCACGTGCTGAAAGAGCTGTTTAATCCAAAGGGAATGCAGGTGAAAGTATCAAAAGGCTCAAAGCTGTACCTCCACCCAAGAGGAAAATGTCTGTTATCTATCAAGGGCCTTTAGGTAGAACCTCCGGAGAGTATCTCTGACTGCTAGTTTACAACTAAGACCCCTTTCAGCCTGAAGAAGCCAGAGCCGTCATCATCCATGGTTCCTTCATGACAGTTCAGGTTATTTCTTCAGAGCTGCTATAGGCAGCTGAATTAGATAGAAATATTATAGGCAGTCAGACGGCCAGTCCCTCAAGGAGGAAAGATGGAAAACAAGGTGACTTTACAACTTTACAAGAGACAGACACCGCTTCTGTGGGCCAGACCTCAAGACAAAAGGGAAAACAAATGTAGCCACATACTTCCCTAGGAATGCGCATCAGAGATTGATATTCTAAATAGGTATCAATCACCTTAAAAGAGCCTAAATGAGCCACTAACATAACAGCCAACAGGAAGAGACCCTGTTCCGTATTCATGCTCACTTGCTATGTGACTTGCTTCCCAGTATGATTCCGATTTAATCAATTTTATCTGAGCAATGGTACTTGTAACCTCATTGATTTGACCATAGTTTTGTCCCACCTCATGCCCACCTGCACGAGTTTCTATGGTTTTCACTTTAGATGCACCTCACTGCATGATTTTCAAAGTTCCTGAAAGAGACAACTTCCTGGGGATCACCTACTTGGAGGCCCCCTCTTGTCCCTCACTCAGATAGGAGCTTTCTTTTCCTCAATAAATATGTTCTGCTCATTAAAAATAAATAAATAAATGAAGGCCAATTATGTAGCTGAGTCTGAGGGCCCCTGGATTCAATCCCCAGCACTACAGAAAAAAGAATGGGACTGTCTTAACCCTGGCCTCTCTGCTTTCATAATGCAAGGCCATCAGTAGACCAAGTTTTTTTAAAATTTATTAAAGAAGACTCAAAAACTACTACGCGTGAAAGGAAAAAAATCACTGCAACTAAGAACTTTTTATCAAAGATACCGTTAAAGGAAAAAAATAGGGTAGAGACAAGTAATTCATTCATATTATATTGAATGCATATATTATATCTAGAGGATCTAAAAAACTATAAATCAGTAAAAGATAAACTTAAATTTTTAAAATAAGTACTTGGAATCTGTCTCTTGAAGGCAACACATGGCATCATAAAGATCACTTTTCCCTTACAACTTCTCCAGCATGTCCTGTTGAGTACTTGATAATAGAATAAGATAGAATCCCAATTTTTTTCGATTTACATTTCTCCAATGGCTGAATATGCTGAACATTTTTCTGTGTATTAGCCATTTGAAATTGTAATTGCAAATGAAACTCCCATCAGGGGAAACTATTTGTCAGTATCTACTAAAACTAAATATATGACTCAGCAATCTCATTGGTAATTCTAGGAGAAATGAGTTGCCACCAAAGACATACACAAAAATATTTCTAGTTGCTTTATTCTTAATGGCCCAAAGCTGGGCCAGCCCAATAGCTCAATGATTAAAGCACCTGCAAGCAGGTGCAGGGGCCAGGGGTTCAATCCTGAGGCCTGCCGTGCCATCCCAGCCTGTGGGGCATGCTGAGACTGCTGTTGAGACTGGGTGTGGTGGCGCCTGCCTGTAATCCCAGCTCTTGGGAGGCTATAGACAGGCAGGTCCCTACGAGTCTGATCTAGTAGTAAGACCCTGAACATCTTGTAGATCTCCCTTCCCCACAAAAAAATAATAATAACAGTGGTGCAAAGCTGGAAACAGCCTAAATGTTTGCAAAAGGAAAATGGGTAAATCAACCATGGAATACAATATCAAACAAACTATAGATACATGTATTGACTTGAATGAATCTCATAGTCATAACGTTGAGTGACAGAAGCTAGGTACAAAAGAGTCTGTAGTGTATGACTATATGTATGATGTTCAAGAATGGGAAGGTTATAGAAGTCAGAATAGACCAGGCATGGTGTGCATACCTGGTAATTCCAGCTCTGGGGAAGCTGAAATCAGGAGGATGACTGTGAGTCTGAGCTGCGTAGTGAGGGCTTGTACCAAATACATTAAAAAAAATAAAATATCAGAATAGTACTTGCCCCCAGGGTAGGTATTGACTGAGAAAATCATACCTTGATCAGTGTGAATTTATGTAAAAATTTATTGAGCTATATAAACACAAATATTTTACCTTAGTGTATTGTTATACATTAAAGTAATTTTAAAAAGAAATCCAAAACCACTATTAGCTTGAAGTATTTACCTTCTTTCCAGCGTGATTCTAGTGGTTGTGGCAACATCATTAGCTTTTTAAGTTTTTTTTTAGGACACATTTACAATACATAATGATTACAGTCATGGAGAGTTGGTATCTGTATATAGCACATCTTAGTTCTTTTATGCCCCAACATCCCTCTCATGAGCTCTTTAAGGAGCTAGTGTAAAGGAACAAAGAGAAGAAAGTCAGAAGGGCCCAGAATTAATTAATTAATTGATTGATTGATTGATTAATTAATTAAATGGCTGGCTCCGCCTGCCCTGGTGGTAGGGCTGGCGCAGCATGTGGTGCTGGGGATTGAACCGCGGTCCCTGCAGTTGCCTAAGCTTTCCTAAGCAGGTATGTTAGACCTGTGAACCATCTCGCCAGCCCAAGGACCTAGAATTTAGATGATATTTAGAAAATGGAATCAGAAAACCTGGGCCTCATAGGCTGAGGCAGGAGGATCACCACAAGTTTGAGCCCTCATCCCCAAGCTACGCACGTAGTGAGCTCAAGGCCACCCTGAATGAATATAGTGAGATCTTGTCTCATAACTGGAAAAAAGGAAGCTTGGGCCTCATTGGAGTTTGGTTGTCAGGGACTAGTTGAGAACATGACTTCGTGTGTCTTTTCCCATCTGGTCATCTTCACCAGACAGCCCCACAAAGTGCTCATGACAGTGGTCTGTCCACTGAAACCCTGAATGAAAGCTTTTGTTTTCTCACCAGCACTCCTTTGTTGACATCTGTTTTTAGTAATGCTGTCATCACTCCTATAATCATCCCGGCTGAAATCTCAAGAGTGCTATGTAACTCTTTGGCCTCTTTCCCTCTGTCACTGTTCAAGCCCCTGCCGCATTCCACCCTCACCGTAATTTGCTGGCTGGCTCCAAGGCTTACCAGTTCCTGTGGCATAGGCCCTTAAACATTATCAGGAGCTTTAGTGGCTTCTTATCTTTGTTCACCTTGTTATCTCCAAAACTTACCATATTAGATGCCCCAAGAAAAAATATTTCAGAATATATAACCTATTTATTGGATAACTTAAAATTCCTTAAACAGTTTGCCCTTTCTCACTGTCAGTCTCCCTTCTGCTTTCTCTGCTTGGACTACTCTCACATACAAATGCATATTAAGGAGAATTTCTCCTTTATTTATTTTTTAAAAATTTATTTTATTTTCTTAAACCTCATTTATTTGTGTTATGGCCAGCTCAACCTGCCCTGGGGGTGGGGCTGGCACAGCATGTGGTGCCTGGGATCAAGCTTCGGTCCCTGCAGTGGCCTAAGCTTTCTGACACAGGCGCTTTAGACCCCTGAACTGTCTCACCAGCCCTTGATTTTTTTTAATGCATTCAATTCCTTTTTTTGTGTGTGTGGGACCAGAGTTTGAAGTAATGATCTTGCACTTGCTAGGCAGGCACTTGTGTCACCAAGCTATCTCCCTGGCCCCTAATACATTCAATTCCTAATTACCAAATGGTGGGGCCTGGAATCTAACTCAGTGGTAGAATGTGTGTCTAGCGTCTGTGAGTTTGATCTCCAAGGACTGTCCTAAAAAAAAAAGTAAAATAGTACCCCATCAGGGAGCTGCTAGACTACCCTGCTACATTTTTTTTTTAAGTTATTATTATTTAATTTGTGTCTTTTTGAGATGTCTCACTATGCAGTTCAGGCTAGCCTTGAACTCACTTTGTAACCCAATGGATAGAACACTGTCATGAACCCAACAGTGCTCCTCCTGCCTCAGCCTCCCAAGTGCTGGAATTATAGGCATGTGCCACCACGCCCAGCTGCTACACATTCTTAAAACTTTTTCACTATATCTGAAGCACCCAGCACAATTTTGGCACAGAGTACACATCGAATTAATAAAAAAATAATTAATAAAGTTTATCCTTAGTACTAAGGGGAGAGTTTCTCTGTTCAGAATCTCTGCAAAGTACTTTTGGTTTGTGGAGTTCATATTGTATATATCAGTTGCCTCTTTTGCTATATTAATTATTAAATGAATATGTTTTCTTCTTTTTTGCGGTATGGGTGATTGAACTCAGCACCCTGCGCTTGCCAGGCAAGCATTTATTCCACTGAGCTGTCTCCCTGGCCCATGAATATCTCTTCTAACTAAACCAGCTTATGTCTCATATTCTTCCCAGCACTTGTGAATTGTGTCTTAGAAAGGAGACAATTGTGCTAATCTGTATTATTACTTGTGTTTTCCTGTGAATTTTTAAGGGCAGGACAAGTTTTTATTTATATTTAATCCCTAGTGCCTAACACAATTCTTGGAATGTTATGGAAATTCAGCAAATATTGAGTGAGTGCACAGTATTATACTCATCCCAAAATAGTCTGCATTTTCCAAGATAACTTTCTGTAATGTTCCTGAACCTGTAATCTCTGAGTGTATGGCATGGATCAAAATTATTGTATCTAAGAAATCAATCCTTAGAGGATGTGTAAGGGTTGTTGTGGGGCTTTAACAGCCACTGTCAATTAATTATGTGGAACAAAGCCAGGTACTCTATTCCACAGACTTGCTTTTTGTCTTTCAGGCCACAAGATGGAGCTATAAGATCAATTTTACGCATGAGGGTTGGTGAGGGGCAGGTATCTTACTTAACTTAGTGATTCTCAAACTTTTAAACATCAGAATCACCTGGAGAGCTTACTAAAGTTTCTTCTCCCTGAAGCCCTGCCTTAGAGTAGAACCTATGAATCTCCTATTTTAAAAAATATAGCCCAGGTGATTAATCAACTGTACTTATATGTTGCCTGGTGGAAACTGGTTTTCCCTAGAGATCCATTTTGGTACTTAGATCCACAGTCTTTGGGCTTTACTCTAGAGCTTCCCTTTCATCTGTCAGTTATTCTGAATTAACCTTCATATGGAATTATATAGTCCCCTCTATAAATACTTTAATATGTAGACCCAACAGATTATTTTTAAAAATTAAGGCCTGGCAGTAGTGGCACATATTGTGATCCCAGGGGTTGAGAGGCTGAGGCAGGAGAATTGCTATGAGTCCAAGGCCAGCCTGAAGTGCATATCAAGGCCCTATCTCAAAAAAACAAATATATAGAGAGAGACTTTAGGTAACATAAAATTACTTTTTACTTTTTTTTTTCGAGGTACTGGGCTTTTACACTGAGTTACATCCTTGACCCCCCCTTTTTTTTTTTACCTTTTTATATTGAGACTAAGTCTTGCCATGTTGCTCATATTGACAACTATAATTATTTTCCAAGTTGTGATCCTCTTGCCTCCACTTCCCAGAGTGATGAGATTACAAGTATGCACCACTGTGCCCAACCTCCTTACTATCAGGACCTTGCACTTGCCAGGCAGACACTTGTGCCCCTGAGCTATCTCCCCTGGCCCTTTACTTATTTACTGAAGAAATTGAGCTATTTATCTTATAGGATTTCTTGTCTGTGCTGGTCACATTCCTGCCATTAAAGATACTCCTTTTTTTTTTTTTCTCAGAACCAGGGATTGAACTCAGGCCCTTGCACTTGCCAGGCAAGTGCTTATTCTACTGAGCTATCTCCCCAGCCCCCTAAAGATACTCCTTTGAGGGCCAGTAAGATAGCTCATTGGTCTAAAGCACCTGCCTAAGCAAGCTTAGGCAGGCAGAGGGGAGTGAAGTTAAATCACCTGTGCCATATGCTGCACCAGCCTCAACTGCAGGGTGGGCTGAGCCAGGCCCCCCTCCAAAAAAAAAAATGTTCCTTTGCCCTTTCTCACGAAGTAGTATTATACCTGGTGAAGATTTTAGTGGGGCTTGAACCCAGGACCTTCACATTGCACTATATTTCCAGCCCTCCTTTATTTTTCATTTTGAGACAGAGTCCTAATAATCTATTGAGTTGCCCAGATTTGGCTTGAGTTTGTAATCATTCCTGCCTTAGCCTCCTAGAGTGCCAGGAATACAGGCATGCATCATATACCTCACATGGTGTATATTTTAGTTGGTACAAAAGTAATTCTCAGATGATACTGTATTCATCTATAAGAAAGCTAAAATTTTCTAATTATCTTTTTTGTTTTAGAAGTGATGGTGGTAGTGGGGTAGTGAGATAGCTTAGAAGACCAAGCGCCTGCTTAGGCAAGCGCAAGGGCTGGGTTCAATCCCTAGCACCACCTGCAGTGCCAGCGCCACCCGTGGACAAACTGAGCTGACCACTGAGACCTGGCATGGTGGTGCAAGCCTGTAACCCCAGAGCTGGGGAAGCTGTAAACAGGAGGATCACTCCAAGTCTGAGGTGCATAGAGACTGTGTACCAAATACATTAAAAAAATAATAAACTATAACTTTTTGTTTTGTTTTTGTTCAGTGCTGAGGACTAAATACAGCCTCTAATCCCCAGCCCTTTTTAAATTTTATTTTGAGACAAGGTTTCACTAAGTTTCCCATATGGGCCTTAAAAGTATAATCATGCTATTTTAGCCTCTCTAGTAAAGCCTGGATGAAATGTGTATTCCACCATATCCACCTGACAGATTTCTTAGTTTGTTGTTTTATAGTGCTATGCCAGCAATGCTGTTGAAAGTGCCAAGCTATTGGATCTCTCATATTGCTGGTGAGAATGTGTGATGGTATAGCCTTTCTGGAAAACACTTCAATAGTTCCTTTATAAATTAAAGAAGAACTTATGACCTAATCATTCCTCTCTTAGCCATTTATCTAAGATGAACATTTTTTATTCTGCAGAAACTTGTACATGATTGTTTGAAGATTTACTTGTAATCACCAAAAGCTGAAAGTACCCATATGACCTTAAATGAATGAAAAGCTAAAC